>CAEFZX010004626.1:0-23351 GCA_903066825.1 Alfaro cultratus | reverse complement strand
ATGCGCATGTGCGCAGTTTTTCAGTAAGAGTAAAATCATTTGAGTAAACCTTTCGCGCTCAAAATGGCAGGGAAAAAATGCACAGGAAAACGAAAATATGAAGATGAACGCAGGACGTTTTTGACAGAGTGGGAGAATTTATATTTTTTTGTTGAACGTAGTGGAAAGTATGAATATGAGGAAGGGATGGGTTGATGTTCATGTGTGCCCATACATATGATGTGGCTCTTTGCTGTAACTTGGTAAAAAATGTGGCTCTTGGTCTTTGTCTGGTTGGCCACCCCTGTTATGGAGAGTTGTAGTTCTTCCTGATATTGGTGGGTTGCCGGTTTGAACACCTGCTCCATCTGCCTCAGTTGTTGCTCTAATCAGCCTTGATTTTTCAGGTTTTGTATTTGTGTAGTTCTGCGCTGTTAAGTTGTTTGGTGGAGATACAAGGATTTAAAAAAAAATGTTTTTCTTTTTTAATGTGGATAATATCAAAGCATTTATTTGTGACAACCTCACTTTAGGATATTTGTGATCAGTCATGTGCCAAAAGAGCTCAGGTTGATTTAATCGCAGTAACTTTTCCATGACAATTTGCTGAGATACTCATTGAATCAAATCTCTTTTCTGTTGGATTTTCAAAGCAATTACTGTATATTTCTACTTCAGTTAAAGTCAAATCTCTCCTTTGATAGTGCAACAATCTTGAAAATTTGCTCTTATCTGCCCTGTAAAGTTTTCTTAAATTGGCATGCTTCTCTCTGCAGATCCTGGCCCCCCACCTGCACAACCAGAGGCGATGCCTCCAGCTCCCGTGGCTCCTCCAGCGCCCCCAAGTGGCCGGGTGTCTGACAATTAAGACGTACAAACAGAAAAAGCACACGTGCATAAAGCTAAAACTCTGTCTCTGACCTTTGCTTGTCGCTACGTTTTTCTCCTTCACATTCAAGCAACCATAAACTTTACTCCCCCTGACACACAGACCTACACTCTGGTATCCAAATTCACAAACACACATGCAGACTTCCTCTCAGGGCACAGCGGCGAGGTTCATCTAGTAATAAACACTGTTTTACACTCTGTTGAGTAACAGCGAGGCTGAAGACAACAATCCTGTGTATAGAAAACCAAATAAGGAGACAGAAAATATTTTTGAAAAATCCTCCTTTCTCAGCTTCTTATTTTGTTCGAATGACACTGTAACGCTTTCCAGAGTAACAAAAACAACCCCATGCTCTCCTGTTCCCCGTTTCCTTAAGCGATAAACCCCTAGAGGAGGCTTGTTGGGCCAGACAGCCAGTCTGTGTGCTGAGTAGCCTGAGCTGTGACATGTGAGTGGATCCAGCCTGCCCTCACTCCTGCTGAGTATCTACCTCTCGCTCTTCTTTTAAATGATACACTGTAGCTCTGTGTGTGTGTTTGCGCCTGGAAGACAGATGGGGGCTTGAATTTGATCTGTGTAGTCTGTGAAGTTACAGAAATTTACAAGAGACAAAAAGTTACGATTTACCTTCGACGAAAAGCCTTCTAGGTCAAATGTTGCTGGATAGACTGTTATATTTTTGGTGAGGTTCTCCCAAACAAAGCTGGTAGGTGTAATATGTTTAGTCCTTAAAAGCTTTTTTGTTGCAAATTAAAGAAAATATCAGAAAATTATGCAGGAATCTTCTAAATGCGTCACATTTTAGCTGCTTTGATCAGATTCTACAAACAAGACAGCAGCATTCTTCTTTTTAAGTTAAACTTTTGCTCTGATCTTATGTAATAAATATATTTGATGCTGTGATGAAGCTACTTTCAGGTGTAGGCTGACCTCATTTTGCTTCAAATACAATAGCATCAGCAGCAAAATACAAATAAATAAAGCTTAGAAATCCGAAGATGAAGTATTTCTTAATTTTCTTCTGCTTAAATATAGACTTGTGTTACAGATCTGATCGGGCCGCCAAAGGATTCACAGACTGTAAACATCCGTCCTTCTGTCTCAGCTCCCAGAGCGTGAAAACGCACAGAGAAATGTAAGCTAAGCTCAGGCAAACACTGGAGGCTGCAAGCACACACCCACATCTTGGTTCAAACCTGGCACTGACCCTCACACACACACACACACATACACACACAAATCCTCTGCTGACCTTCACACAGTGAGAGACTCTGCGTTTCTGCTTGAACAAGACTGAGCTCTTCCTCGGCACCGTGGGTAATCTGGTCGCTCTTTCGGTGCTGATTCTGTAGCTATTCGACCCTCCTCTTCCTCTGCTCCGTTTCCTCACGCCTAGCACTGCCTACCTCGCTAACACCTCTTCCTCTTCCGTTTCTCACTTTTCACAAATCGTCGTAAAACTCTGCAATATTCCTCTGCAATCTTATCCAATCTGTGGTCGAAACAAAGAAAAACAAATGATGTGTTAATCCTTGAAATTTCTGTTGATACAGCCCAGTAGTATCACCTTGTTTGGTTGAAAAGAATATTGTCGAAATGTGACTTTAAAGTTCGGATTCACTTCACCAATAGCCAAAACTATAAACAAATGTTTCTATTTGCAATTACTCCTAACGACCATCGCTGTTGTTTTTCCCTGACCATTGTCTCGGTTGTCGGTATTTAAGGCTATAGATGTAAAATTTGATCTGTTTTGCATATGATAACTGCTTCCTGTGTACAACTTCTTTAATATAAAATAAGTCACAAGTTCACACAAGTTAATACTAAACCCAAAAACGGTACCTTAACTTCAAACTGTTCCTATTTCCTTTATATCTCTGTCGGTGTCTCTGCTACCTCTTCCTCTTTCATCTGCTAGCTACCTCTTCTTCTAGAAATCTTCCTCTTGCTCTCTGCTACCTCTCACACCCTTTAGCTACCTCTCGTTAGCCTTTCCTTTCTTTTTTTAGTCTTTGTTGTTGAGTGCTGCCCACATGACTGCTGTCACCCCTGCCCTCTTCTCCCAGGCTGCAGGAAGAAGAAAACGCAAACATTCGTTCATCGCGCTCTCATTCACTGTGCCCTATTTTTCTTTTTTCCTGTGTTAACATCTAACTAGGTGTGTGATTTATCTTTACTTAAACATGACATGATTCCCTTCTTACATATATTATCTTTTATGGATGCTTTTTTTGTGTTAATGGTAATGTATTTTTAAGGAGAAGTTTTGTGTAGATGGAAGTTTTCTCTGTTTGTAGCATTTGTTTTGTTTTTCTTTTTATTTTGTATGGGGTCTGTTGGTACTTGGACCTAGACACTGTCAAATAAACAGTTTTCTAATAATTGGTTTGGGGTTTTCTCATTACTTAAAAATCTAGTATAAAGTAATAAGTCCAAATGAGTTAGGTTTAAATGTGCTGTTTAATTTTTAATACATTCCACATTTGGATAAGAATGAGAACATAATTTAATATCAAAACATTTTGTTTCTATCATATTCCTTATATAAATTGGGTTTGTATAGGTGCTTGAAATCCTTGAAAAAGCTTGAATTTCGATTAGGTGTTTTCAAGGTTTAAAAATAGTTGATTTATTTATAAAGTCCTCGAAAGTTTGATTGAAAACCTAAATTTGCAAAATGTTTTTTACATTTGAAATCAGCTATTTTTATACAGCTAATAAAGACATTTTTTTCCTCACCGTCTAAAGTTAAATCAGAGTGAACTTTTTTTTAAGTTAGATAACTTTTATTTTCTAATTGCTAGAAAATGTGAGAACATTTTCAGATTTAATTGAGACTTTTTTGTATTTTGTGCTTATGCATTTGATCAGGAGGGGATTTTGCCTTTACACAATATGTTTGGATATTCATAAATATGTCATGAATATTTATTATTCTTAATGACTCACTGATCGTATTACATTAAACAATGTTATTGAAATTGCAGGATTTTTTTTTTGTTAAACATTTAAAACATAAAATTTTGCTGTATTTTAATTTATCTCATCCCTGCTGTAGAATGTACAATACTGTCACAAAAATATTAACAGTAGTGGATGATGTATAACAGTGAATTATAGAGTCTATTTTAGTTCATTTATATTGTTTTTATCTACAAAGTGTTTTGCTGGAAAAGTTTGAAACCTTACCTTGAAATCTTTGAAAATTGTCTGTATTTTACTGCAGGAAAAGTGTGTGAACCCCATATAAAGCTGAAAAGAGTAAATTTCCAGCATTGCTCCTTAGGAACAATGTTGGAAATTTGTTCCTCAGGAATAGAAAATGTCCACTTCCCACAAACTGTCCCTTAAATAAAAGGTAAAAAAAAGATAAGATTTTGGTGTTTTCACTATTTTGCAATATTTTCTTCTCCAAAGGATTTCCCTAAATGGTGTAGATCTAAAATTCTGCAATGAAATTCACTGATTTAATTTGTTCTCCCCCATTGTCAAACCTTTATGTGATTGAAAAACAACCAGCTGCACTCACTAATCTCTAATAACATAACGACCACCACTTTTTCTGGAAAAACAACCATAAAGAATTGAAAAGTGGATTACTGGATTTGGGCTGCGAAGTTCTGGATCGTTACAATATTTCCTTTCACTGTGTTCGTGTTTTTCACAAAACAGCAGATCCACAATGAGAAGATGGATTATCAAGGGGTTTGCTTTTGTTTTGGGATTAGGGGCAACGCTATGAAACATCTGCACACAAGGCATTCACGTTGTGTGAATTACATGGTTTGTGGCCTCACAGGCTTATGCACCTATTGTAAAGGAAAACTGCTTAAATTTCCTCAAACGACTCAATCCACTGATGCTTTACGTTTGGATCCATAAGCAGACAACTGTTATTTTACTATAAAATCAAGGCATGAAATAAAGTGAAAATCACATTTACAAATCTTAAATACATTTTTTATGCAGAAATTAGAATTTATCCAGATGAAATTATTACATACCAGCAGGTAGAATGTGTATGCATATAACAATCATTTTAGATGTCTAGAATAGCTTTCTGATTATGTTTTAATTGAGTTTGAAAACCATCAGTAAATATTTGGTTATTACCAGTGGGAAACCTATGCAGTGTGCGTTTCTTGCAGCATAAACTTCCTGTAGGATCTGCGGCTGCACACAGAAATGAGAAGAATAAGTGAGCCCTGATACCATTTCAAACCTAATCCAAGCCGCCTGGTGCTGTAATCTGTTGAGGGCGGATTTCAGTGTCCAGCAGATTGAGCATGAGTGTGTTACTGAGTGGGATGAAGGGCCAGAGAGAGATTACTCAGCCAGATGGGAGGGTAGAAAGAGATTGGTACCACTTGAGCTGGGAAAGGGCATCCAGAAGGATGGGTAGGCATCTCCCCTTCAGATGTGGGCCAGGACGTCCAGACATATTTCTGCAATTTAGATAGAACAGATATTCTGTTAAATAATGGATATTTTCCCTCTAATCAATAGATAATTTTTACAAACTTTCTAGAAACACATACAGTATAAAAACTGATGTTTTGTGAGATTCTATCAGAATGTACCAATAGTCGAGGTTGCCGGATCAATCCGAAGTAGTAGATCATTATCAGATTGATACTTTAGTTTCAGATTTTCTCTTGAAATTTTATCTCATTTTTAACAGTTATAGGCACAGAAAAACAGCATTTAAAGTAAACAAAACATGACTTGCTTGCACATAGATATCAGATGAAAAGTAAATTAAGACAGAAATGAATTAAAACTAACATTTTGGAAATAAAAACGAATGACAAGAGTAACAGATTTTAAAACTCAAGTAGATTCAACTTCTATATTATTTTGCATTTATTTTTATATGAGTATTACCAGTTCTGAAGTTCAAAAAAGGGAGAAAAAACCCACAATTTATGCAAATAATCAGTATACAATCAATAAAAGATGAAGTGAAATAAATAAAAGATAAGCAGAGACATTCATGACAGTGTGGCACTGACTGTTAAAGTAAAATATCAAACCACCGGCTTCCCGACAAGGCAGTAAAAACTGAGTTGGCATTTTGCTGCAATCCATTGAGAGTATCTGACAGAGGGAAGAGAAGGAAAGGTTAGATTTCACTCAGAAACCCAAACACTTGCATCCTGACCTTTTACCGACACAGCAGTCTATTCTTAGCCTGATAAAATACTGCTGATGTAGGAACTTCAGTTGTCTTTTTCTTTTATTTTCCACAGATTTCTCCTTCCTTCCCTTTTCCACCACTGCCATCATTTAGGTTTCTGGAAGGGTTCTGGCTAAATCCACACTTTGAAAGTATTTGAAGATAAATTTAAGAAGGTTGGAAAGGGGAAGCTGTTAGTGTCAGAAAAATTAGCAGAGGCTTTGGAGATATTGACATATAAATTTCAGGGACAGCAACAGCCTCAACGGTTGAGTAGTGAAGTGTGACGCTCATCAGTTGTGGCAGATTCAGCGCAGATGGGAGGCCAGAGGGGGCAGACGTGTTAATTATAAAACGTTTTTGGAGTAATGTTTCATATTTAACATGCCACGTCTGTGTTCAAAGTCACTTCACAGGACCCAGGTTTAAATGTATCGGAAAATGAAAACGTATCTGGTTTCCTTAAAGTTGAATTTGAGAGGGGAAAAAAGTAACTTAAGCCCTGAAAAATAGTACAATAAAAACTATTCTTACTCAGTATTCAGATATTCTGATCAATGCACAATACAATTTAGGCAACTGTTACATTTTAGAGAAAGTTTTCCCATACAGTGATATAAATAACATTTTTAACACTCTGTGAATGTTATTTACTGCTGGTGTAATTAATGATTTTATAGGAATTATGCAAAAATCAACTTTTTATTTTCAATATATAAAGCATTTTCATAACAGCTAAAGGCAACATTGCTACTTCACTGTCCTATAAAATAGCACTATGTCCCTGGAAAAATAAACAATACCTCTCCAAGTCACTCAATTAAAACTTAAAACTTAACATAACATTTTATTTGACAGATTTTAAGTGGCAGCAGCACCATGAGGGACCAAGGTCAAGGACAGGCACAGAACCTGGAGAAGGGATTGAGACCAGCAACCCAAACCCCTCTGGACTCATAGACTCCCAAGCCTGACCTCCAGTCCAGTACCCTGCACCCGACCAAAAAACCACCCAATCCCAAGGAAGGCAGCCAACTGAGAGTGCACTGGAGCGACTGACAGCACATCCCCACTCCGAAGAAGGAGCCAACCAGTCCATCCTGCAACATCTGCAATGAGGGTACGCCATGCAAAGGAAGGCAGACGTCCAACACGTTAAAACATCCACTGGATCATCAGTACAGAATGGCCAGAGCAACAGCTCCTTGTACACCACACTGCCCTGATCCCCAGCCAAGCATCAGGCTGTGGCCACAACCAGGCAAGCAAAACAATGAAACACACCCCAGTCCAACTCAACGAGTCACACCAGACCCAATAATAAAGACAGTTTACTGCATCAGTGTCTGCTGACAGTCAGAGAGCCTTGATATGATCTTTTTAACAAACCTTCAGGTTTAATCGTCAACCAAGACTTTTATCTCTGACTTTTAAGACTTATTTTTGTCTAAGTTGCCAATATTTTGTTTGCAGTGAATGTTAATATATATTTACATGATGACAAAATGATCCATTCATATAACTTCTCAGGCTTAAAGCATCTCTACTATACAAAACCAACTGTTTTCATCATTTTGAATTATAGCTAATCTCAAATTCATATCAAATAATCTTTGTAAATTATCAAACTACATCTGTTAAGTAAAACTTTGGACTGATAAAGCTTGAAGTGCATACTTACAGTATCAACTGAAACTTTATTCATTAAATAAATGTTTTCTTTTGGGAACAATTCTTTACTACAATTGATTTTATTCTAAATGACCAAAAATGTTTTCAAGACCACATTTATTGTAAAGGCAACATTTTGACAATAATACTGCTGCTGTTAATCCATAGATTTTCCAGTTGATTTCTTTTGTATTTTCCAGTCTGCGGCTGTGCTGCGAATGTTTCTGTATGATGACATTTTCATTGGACTTCAGTTTACTGTCTCTTGTGAGCCCAAGACATTTGAAAGTACTGACCTGTTCAACTGGTTGACCATGAATGGTGATGTGGTTGAGTCCAGGAACTGATTTATTAACATCTACTTTTATTAATTCCTAAAATGCTGGATTTTTAAAAGTGACGTCTGCTTTTTTTGAGCACAACTGTTTCTGTTTGAGTTTAATTTCATAAATGAATTCAAACTTGGTGTGTGTTTACTTTCTAGTGCCACTCAACCCACTGCACATCCTTGCTCTTTTGTTGGAAGAGGCTGTTGCCATAACAACGGCTCCATGGTTACACTACCTTCAGCGTCTGGGATGCGACTGGCAGGTCAGTGGCGAGGCCGATGACAGCTTCAGTTTTAGATGCTCATGCCACCTCCTCAAGTAAATGAATTAAAGAAAAAACATAAATGTGACTTTTCACTACATCTAAATCCCTGACAAAATGCTGCGGCAATTAAGAGATCACTCTCCTCTGAGGCCATTTGATGTAACGATTATTGTTAGCGATGTTACATAACAGCCATTTATACCTCTATTAACAGACTCGACTGTTTGGAGCTGTGAGCTGCAGCCTTATCGGTCAGTATTCCTCTTATACAATTTGGTTTGTGGGTTTAGAAGAAGTTCCCTAACTCTAACTGTGTGTACATTTGGAAATAGACTACCTGCTCAGTCTCAAATAAAAACTGCTTTTGCTTTATCCAGAACCACTTTATTTAATCACTGAGGTGTTGTTGTAGAAAGAGGGTAAAAATAAAATACAGAATTTTGCTTTTTAACACATCGCAGCTGCTGGTAGATCCTGTTATAGGTAGAAACATCAATGTTTTTCCTTTCAGCAGCCAGTATTCATAAACACATGCTTGAACAATGTAAATATGAAAAATGTAGCATATTAAATAGAGTGGACTTAATACATTTAAGACAAACTGATGGTGAAATCCCACCAAGTATACTTACTTTCTGTTTTCTAGACACTCGTCTTGCCATGTGTGTTTTAATCTGTCTGGTGCTGATGAGGGGATACTTGTTGCAGCCATGTCTACGTCTGTGCACCTAATGGAGGCTCTGTGTGTGAGCACAGCTTATGTACTAATAACTGTGTGTGAGCGTCATAAAATATGGAGAAGGGTAAAGTAGGCCAGAGGTTCACATCAGGATGAAAGCTCCTCTTTTCCCTTTCTCCCCTTCTTTTGTCTCATCTCTTCATTTTGTTCCTTCTAGCTGCTGTGAGGATGAACTCATGCACACGAGTTGAGTCGAATTCATGAGCATAAAATCTTCTGCACTTACATTAATTTGTTTATGTAATATTAGATTCTTCAGAAGTTCTTTGAAAGAGTTTTTTCCACAGATTTTTAGTCCAGGCTGGCTATTTTCACATGGATGTTTTGGTTTTTAAGAAAATTTACTTTAACCTATTAATTATTCATTCACAAAATGGCACTCAGCTTAACAGATGAATTAGGTTTACTAATTACCAGCATCTCGTCATAGAACTGATGTTTTTTCAGTTTCTTTAGCTGAATCCAACAAAAACATTACAGAGGTTTTTTTTTTTGTAAAGAACCTTGAGACAACAAGTTTTTTATGAATTGGCACAACATAAATAAACTGAACTCAACAAGGGGAATACAGTTTGTGATTCAAAAGATGACCACTTAGTAAAAGAAAAAATATGCATCTTTCAAGTCCTCCTATGTGATTAATTACACGATTTTCCAGAAATATGAATCTGGTTCTGAGACATTTTCTTTTGTCTTTTTTTTTTTCATACATGACCTTACAAAAATACTAACCTCTTTAATTTTTTTTTTGCATTTCTTAACTAACCGTAATCTCTGGTGTGTTTATTATGATTGTATTTAATTGTTAAGTAAAGAAATGTGGAAAAAAGTTAAATAAATTTTCTAGAATCTATTTAAGAGCAGATGAGGAAGGAAAGGTTTATGAAAGTTACGCAGGAACACAAGCATTTGAAACAATTTTGTAGCTTCTGATTGATAGAAGTAATTTACAGGTCATAAAATACCCACCCTGTTATTAAAACATAATTATTGCACTTCATGATGCTTTAGTTTTTAGATCTGTATGCTATAATGACAATGTATTTTTAGTGAGCAGGTTGGTTCATGATATGAAACAAAAACTTGAGAAATCTTAGGTACACATAGTTTACACGTTCTAAAATTTAATAACTTTTTTGGTTGTTAAAATCAACATAATTTTAAAAATACCATCTAATTTTGAGAAGCTATTTGTCATATTCTCTGCTTCAGCAGTGCCTTTCATTGCCTTTCATTGTTTGTTCAAACTTATTAGAAATACTTTCATCATCCTGCCTGTGCTTCTCAATACAACAGAGCAAATAAATATCTGAATCAAAAGCGGATGAGGAACATTTTGTTTTCACATTTTATTGCATATTCTTTTACAACAGCAATTTTTGTCAAAACCAGAGAATTAGATTTTCTTAAAAAGACACATTGTGCATTTCTGTCTTTTAAATGCCCTTCTCTTTTCATGATTAAAACAATATGATATTGTGATCACTATAGAAGAAAAGTTGCTTGTTTGTTAATTAGATTTGGTCATTATTTTCAAAAAGAGGATAAAACGTTTATTAAGATTACGTTTGCGTTCATTTAAGGAATTTCAGAAATGATTAAAGCCTGGCGGTGGGATGCCTGTCAGGGTTATGTTAATCCTCATTAATGCTGGCCCAAAGTTACCATTGCATAAAATAGTTCTATGTGTCTGAACATAATTAAATCATCTCTACCTGGTTATAAAATCATTAAAGTTCAAGTTATGGAATAACAGATTGTTATCTGGCTCAGTGTGCATCTGTCAGTTAATGAGCAGCTTAAATTATGAGGTAAATCATTTAGTTTAATTAGATGTGGGCATGTCTGCCTATTGTTTTGTTTTCTGCAAATCTTGCAAACAGTGTTTGTGTTATGAGGATGAAGGAAAACATTTTCTGGGAAGATATCAAAAGGGACCAGATTGCTGTCAAAGACACGAAACGCGATACTGAGAGAGAAAGGAGGTTTTTTCTTTCTTTCTGGCAACATTTTATGACTCAATTTTCTTTGTAGAAGCAACGCAGTTTAATGTCATTTAAATTCAGCCTCCTGACCTGCTTTTCACAATTCACTGAACATGTTTTCTTTTCTGCAAAACAATTCTCCCAAAAGCTAAACAAATAGCTTTCACACACGAGTACACATCTGCATACAAATGTAGTTATGAACGTGCATAAGCAGTATGTTTCATTTATAATTCTTATGAATATGGAAACACACACGCACACACACGCCTGCATGGCTACAACATCCCCTGTTGCACAGCCCCTTTCTCTTCCTTTTTGTTTTTTTGTGTGGAAGAATGCCTGCGACCCCCATGGCGATCATTACCCTGAGGGCCCTTGAGCATTCATCACCATGTGAGCAGACCCCCCATCTCCCTAATAACCCCCTCTGCCTACCCATCTTCTTTGTTTGCCCCTCTCTGTCACACCATTAAGCAAAGCTTATTGTTTTGATGACGTTGGATCCCTCAGATTGCTATTATTATGCACAATATTAAGCAGCTTCCTCCTCCTCAGTTAGTCTAAGGATGAAGAATGATTCATTTTAGACAGAGCAAAATGTTGACTGAGATCCAACACTTAAATAAATGACAGAAACTTTGGGGGAAATAAGGGAAGAATCTGTAAAAGTAGAAGAAGCTGTACGGAAAAAGGTCAACGTAGAGTTTCGGTAGCAACGTTTTTGTTAAGTGAGAGGATGGAAATAATCTCAATGACACAAAGAAGTGAAGGAAAATCGAAAAAGTGTGAAGAAAATGTTCCCTGGAATGAAGCAACTAACCGTTTATGGAAAACAGAAAGGAATTTTTTATTTTTCCAAAACGAAGAAGGGAGGAAGATCAAAAACAGTCTGAAAATGAATAACATTTAGGAAGAAATGCTAGGAGAAAGTTTAATATCGATCAGAAGTAAGAAGGATTTTCATATGAAAAAGTTTGGAAATTCAAGATTTTTATATGTAGAGCTGCACAGTATGCAACATTGCAATATTATTGCTAAATATTATTATTACACTTTTACCTTCCACACATTCTCTCACTTCGTGTTATTTCATACGTCACGATGTGCCGCTGCGCTGTCTGACCTGGGTTGGTATAGATTATTTGTGGGAAAAATGAAAGTAAAAGTCTCTCCAAGTGATGAAATCTATCATTTTAGAGATGAAATTGATAAAATGTTGCAGCCAACAAAATCTTGCATCCAAGCAGCTCTTTATAATACTGCGCATGATATTCTGATGATCACTGAGATTTAATACGTTGCAGCTCTTTTTAAACATGAGGAAAACACGAGCAACACAACATCTGTTTAAATGTATTGTCAGAGAAGGGAAGGAAAATCAGGAAGACATTAACTTCCTTGGAAACATTTTAAATTAGTGAAACTGATAAAAAAAAAAATATTAGAATTTAACCAATAAAACTATGGGAGCTACTGCTTTCCCCCCTCTAAGCAAGGATTGTCGGCTGGATACCCGTCAGGTCAGCAGTTTTTCCTACGATCATCTAGCATAACATAATACTTTTTATTGGTCTTCTTTAATATCCACACTCACTATGCAGCTGGAGACAGAGCTTCAGGAACCACCATAGACAGAAATATTCAGGACAAAGACTACAAACATCACATTCCTTGTGCTCAGATACAGAGAATCTGGAGTATTATCCTGAGGAAGAGAAGGGAAAGATAATACACAAACCTTTGGGTTTCCATTATTAAAGCAGCCTTTGGGTGAATCTTAACACCTCAGCAGAGCCATGGGCTGATTGCCTCCATCTTGCTTTGACGCAGATATTCATGCTATTTGAACTGACTGTATAAATGATACAAGAACTTTTCAGCATTTTGAAACACTAACCTTTTTTTATTGGTGTCATGGAATATATTAACTTTTTTTATTAACTGTATTGAGTGTTTTTATTAGCTATGAGCTATAATCATCAAAGTTAACATAAGTTGTTTTTCCTGTCATCTGTGTTTCTTGGCCAAACTTTTTCCTTCCACTCAATGTTCCCTTGACATTCCTGAAGATGATTATTTTTAAACAGCCGTCTTCCTCATCAACATCTTTTGTGAATAACTCTCCTTGTGGAGGTTGTCATTGTCTGTGTACTGGGCAACTGTCAAATCGCATTATGTGTCCCAATCATCCCATTAGATCTCACCCTTTTGAAAAATAATTTTTTGTTGAGCTAATGTAATTGTCTGGCTGTATGAGAATATAAATTTAGAATACTTACAAGATGTAAACTGTAATCATGAGTATTAACATAAAGAAAAAGCAATCCCTGTTGCATGTGTAACCTTTTCTACCACACTTTCTTCCTTCCACTCAACTTTCCACCTTTTTGGGACAGACATCCTTGTGAATGATAGAATATTGCTCTCTATGACTGTAAGGCATGACATGGATATTATAGCACTTTGGTTTAGCAGAAGAAAAATTCCCTTCCCACCACAAAAATCTATATAATAACTAAATGTCTTCTTTTTTATTGTGTTGCTGAAATAAATTAACCTTTCATTGAATTATCCATTCATACTCTACTTGTAAAAGACTCAACAACTGACTGAACCAGATAAACTACATTCAAAATGTTTACTTACATTTTGATACCGAAATGAAGGAGCTAAGATAAAATGTAAGCATTTCTTTGACAAGAAATGTACAAACTAATATGCTTTATTACAAAATTGAAAGGAACTTAATTCCTAATTTTAATAGTACAACAAAATTTCCTTGTCTGCTATAAAAGTATGTAGTCATGTCTTAAAAGATGAGGAAGGCGACAGAGTGATTAAACTTTATCCTTTCATGGTAAAGTTTAATGAAAGGAATGGATGGAGAGAAGATGAGAAGGTGGAAGTCGTCTTGGGAAAAGAAGGGAGGGAAGAAAGGAGGAGGTGGGATGAGGATGGGGGAGATGAAGAAGAGGAAGAGGAGGCGCATCAACAGTCTCTCCCTCCTCTCCCCCCTCCTCAGACGATGAGAAGGTTGCCCAGCGCGCTGCAGACCGCCGTGCGTTTGTCTCCCTCTCAGCCACACAAAGTGCCCCCAAAAAGCACCGATCCGAACCGTGACTTCGCTCCGTGCCACCTCGGGACCAGCAGCCCCCTCCACCCCCGCCTCCAGCACATTTTGTAGCAATGGAGCCGTAAACGCTGCCACAGAGAGCTGAGCCGAGTGAGTGAAACAGCGGCGGAGACGCAGAGATCAAGCGGCTATGGAGGAGAAGCGCGGAGAGGCTGGAGTCTAGACACAAACCCTCAGATCCATCAGCCCGGAATACTTTCCGCAAGCTTTCCGAACTTTGCTGCCAATAACCTTTTTGAAAAACCCAGGTTTTTATTTCACTTTTGACCGTGTGAGCGTAACATTCCACAAGAAGGATGCAGGGAAAGAAGAAAGCGAGCGGCTGCACGGGATGCTGGAGGCAAATTCTGCTGTCGTGCGTCCTGGCTCTGCACCTGATCCCGCTGAGTGTCCACGGTAAGACGCTGGCCCGTCCACTGCGCGCGGCAATCACGCTAAAACATTCTCATTAATTAGTTAGTTGTTTTTTCTGCTGTTGCAGCACATCCTCTCTGTGGATTCAGGGTACCGTAACATCCTCCCACAGGGCAGACAGAAGGGAGGTCAGTGAGGCTCAGAATGTAGGTTAGGAGGTTCTTTACTCTGATGGTAATATTAATGAACCTCTGCTCGGAAGAATCTGCTGAATTCTTGATCATAGCGTCTTTGAACCGACACTTGATGGAAGAAGATGTCTTTAATCACATTCTTCAAAGATTTAGAGAGCACACATCGTCTGTTTTCTTGATTTATTGAAGGCAAATGGAGATTTTTTGTAAATGTTAGTGACAGTAAATGCATAAGATCTAAAACAAATTGTCACAAATGATAAAGTAGGTCAGATTAAAGTCTTGAGGAACCCAATCGATATCAGATGAGCAACATATTACTGTAGCATTTTGTGCAAAAGTCACTAAAATTTATACATCAAATCTTCCCTGATGGTTCTTTCACTTTTCTCCGTTCCCACGTCTGAATCGGATAAATCAGAAAGCTCAGGCAGAGTGGTGGAGAGATTCTGATATAGGAAAAGAAAGATAGTTAGTGAGGAACATCTACGCTTATCCAACGTCATGTTTTCCAAATATCATCCAAAAAAGGTCAGGAATCATCCAACTGCTTCTCTATCAGCTCATGTTGAGTTAAGCAGATGCTTCTATTGTGTGAGGTCTAAATTTCCGCTAAATTCTCCTAACTGAAGGAATAGCAGTGGATCAAAGCGGTGGCATTTTAAACTAGGTCACTGTTTTAACACTTCCTGCACAATCTCCAGAATCCAAATGTCCCTGAAGGGCCCGGAGGTTTGTGTGACAGTGACAGCGTCCAGCAGCAGATGCAGCAAACCGGATCCCCGAAGGCGCGCAGGCACCAAGGCTTCACAAAGGCGAGGATTAGAGCCGTGGGGGAGCTGATGAATTATTTATGAGGGGGGCTGAGAGGACATTCTGATACACACACAGAAAAAAAGAGAAGGAAAAACTCGAGTAAACATGAAAAAAAAAAAAAAAAAAATGGACACAGGGCTCGTATCTCTTTGTCTGAGGGCCGACGCACATGCGTCAGATTAATAATGCAGGAGATGAAATCGGTCTGGCTATATAATCAAATAAAATCTCGTTGAGTCGTCCGAGCGGCTGAAGTTCACATGGATGTGGTTTGGTTTTGTTGTCATTGTCTGGTTTATTTGGCGCAACAAAGAGATCCACATCCACTGACTCCACAGGAAAACTTGGCATTTCTTTCAGCTTTTGCATCACTTCATCCAGTAATTTCGTAGATCAGAGTGTATTTCTAAAACAAACAAACAACAACAAAAAAATCATTAAATAAGGTTTTATAACAGTTCAAATAATATTTTGGAATTTTTGAAAATGTTCTATATTCGCTAAAAATATATTAAATGACTTGAACAGACCAAATTAAAGATGCTCTTCTCAGTTCGAGGGTTGAACATGTTGCATAGCTTCTTAATATTTGACACAGATGAAAACAGTGACAGTAAAAATCAGACTCACAGTTGAGAAAGAGAGGAGTGAGTGGACTCTATCATATTATTCAACAAACATAATGTAACTGCATGACTTTAAAACACGAAGCTCTAGTTTATTCCCATTTTAGCAAAGAGTTAGCACTCAAGGCAGTAACTGGAACTTTGTGCAAATTTAATTTCACTTACCATTTTGTATAAATATCATGGATTTCTCAGCGCTGTAGGCATGTTTTGCTTTCAAGTTTAAGATGAAAGGTTCGGATCTGTCTTCTGTTGCTACTAAGAAGTTTAGAGGGACTTTTCCTCTTAATAGCTCCAAAGCTTTCAATGGACATGCAAATATGTCTAAGGTAATTTTTATATACTGTGTATTATTTCTTCACATTTGTATTGTAAGTATGTCAGCAGTGCTCCTCTGTCATGCTTTGTCTGGAAGGTTTGTTGTCATATTTAGACATTTGGTCTAGATGAAGTATGTGTGTCTCTTTTTCTCCTCTGTTTTGTATCGTTCGTGTTCATTGGAACGAAGGGGGGAAAATTTAGTGTGCTTCAACATTGGGAAGTTACTTTGGCAGTAATGTTTTTCTTTTTTCCATATGTGAGAATTGCACATCTGGGTATGAATGTTCAGCTCTATATGCAGTCTATGAGTTTGAACAATCGTTTGCTGGCGGTTTACTACAAACGCTACAGTATCAGATGCGTATGAAATGTTGAATGTTAGCCCATCTTCCTGTTCTGTTGAAACACAGCTCAGATGTACAATTATGGAAATAAAAACATGTGTTTGCAATTTTCTATTACACTTTTATAGTTCACATAATTGGATACTTCTCAGATTAATAGGGTGAGTCATCCTTATACTCTAATGCTAAATTATTTACAGTTAAGCTATATAAAAACAGCATTTAGGTATGGAAAATTATAGACATAAATTGAGGTATTTATTTTGACAGATTGGCATAATTATGACTTAAATGTCATCACAGTGTGTCTAATATTATGCTTGGTGTGTGTGGGATTTGCATCGAAGACAAATCCCACAATGCATTAGATTGGAAGCTGCTTGAGGTTGACTTACAACAATAATCTATAAAAGGTTAAATAATCATTAAAATGTTCAGCTATTTTAAGTTAAAACTCTAAATGTAAACCATATTTTTATATCATTTAGAGATAATCAAGATGCAGCTTTATTAGCAGCCAAGCTCATGTTTCTGTTTGCTTAACTCTGTTGTGGTCCTTTAAATGATTCTAGAAACCAGCAATTTTACAAATACCACTTTATTAGTTTGGCAGAAGGAGCGGTGCTGCTAAAATTCCCCTTCTTGGCTTCATGAATCTCAGTAAACACGGCATCAGTATTTGAAATGTCAATGACAGAAAAAAGGCAGACCTAGTTGTCTAAAACCGGGTCAATGAGATGGAGATTCCTTCACTGATTTAGGGATAGTACAGGATATTAAAATAATACAATTCACCATCATCATCTTAGTGTCAATTTGAGTAAAAATTTCCTCTCCTTGTCTTGTGTTTTTGTCACTTGTCAGATTTCAGCTCAGGTGCATGTACAGTAGAACAAAAAGAAGCTGGCAGATTTGGTGCAGACAGCCACCTTGGGCTAACCCTCCCCTCCCTCGGCTCCCCGTCTTCTCACCCATCAACACGTCTCACTTCACCGGTGAAGTGTAGAGACGGCAGCTTGCCCCACATCTGCGGAGGACAAAAATCCAACCATGCTGAACTGACAACGGACAATCAGAATCCGCTCGTTCTTTTCCTCCATCCATTTTTTCCCCTCTCCTCTTCTTGTGGCCATTTGTAATCCCCCTCCCTCTGTATGTTTAGAGCTGGTGACATGCAGCCTTCCTCCTCCTCCTCCTCCTCCTCCTCCTCCTCCTCCTCCTCCTCCTCCTCCCCATCCCCCATGAGCGGTTGAGGCGGATGGGTTGATGGCTGGACCGAGGAGGATGTCTGCTGCTTGTGTTTGGACAGAAACTCGTGGATGTGTTCTCCTCTCTTCTCCTCTCCTCCTCTTCTTCTTCGCTGTGTGTTTGCTCCTCTGTCCCGCTGACACACATATCTGGTTAATCTTTAAGCCAAATCCTCCCTCCATCAGCCCACTAACCCACTCTGTCCCTTTTCATCGTAAAGGATGTGAAAAAAAAAAGCATAGAAAGCAATCATAAAATTTACTCATCTTGCAGTTCGTGTTCGTAGTCTTGAAGAATAGCGACGCACGCGCCGTCTCGGCTTCTTCCTTGTGGTCTCCATGGAAACCGTGCACATCCCAGCGGCCAGCAACTCAGTGTGTTCATATCGCTGCCATGATGTGTTTGAGTGGAGAATGTTTGGATTTTGGCACATGCTCACATTTCTGGTCAAACTGGGTGGCTGTGTGCCTGTTGGCTCTGCATGGTGTGTGTTGGGTACACAAACGGTTTCATATCAGATGGCCTTATGGGTTTTGTCACATTTTTGGTGAGATTCTTTTGTGTGGTCACGCTCAGATTTTTAAGACATGTTGACATTATCATTGCTTCAGATGGAGCATCACGTTTTCTGATGTTTGCTCCCTAACAGATTTCTTTTGTGTTTGCTTTTTTTTGGGTAATGCTTTATATCAAAAAACTGATTTTAATATGAGATAATGATAATCTAAGTAAGATCAAAAGTAGTTTTCAAAGGATAATTTCATTCATAAAGGGAAAAAGCTATTTTCTCGTAAACCTAAAGACTTTTTGTGCCAACAACTACCATCAAGCATTTGTGAGTCTTTCTGCTTCGCTGTGGAGGAAATTTGGTTCACACTCTGTTTCACAGAATTGCTTTAATTCAACCATAACAGAGCGTGTTTGAGCATGAATGGGATGTTAAAATTCATTCTACAGCATCACAATTGGATTTAGTCTGGACTTTGACTGGGCCACTCCAAAACATTTAGTTTTCTTTTGAGCCACTCAGAAATGGACTTGCTGTCGTGCTTCGGATCCCATTTTCATACCAACTTCTTTTCTAGACTGTTCTTAAATCTTTCAACTGGAGTCAGATGTTTTTCCTTTTGACATCTTATCACCTACTTTGTGTTATTTGTTATATAAAACTTATTAATGCTTAAGTATTTTCTTTTGGATTAGTTTACTTGCTTATATTTTGAAAATGGGAAAGTTCCAGCAGTGAGACTCATTGACAGATTCGTTTGGAAAAACCCAACTTTACTTGACTTTTAATTGAGAAAGAGAATATTTCTGTACTGGTAAAAATACATTGAGTGATGAATTTAAAAAAGAAACAGTACTCACTCTAGTGACTAAACAACCAAAGCAACTGAGCCAGCAGGACATTTAGATGCTTTTTATTGTGAGATACTTACATGGTAAAAGAAGGAATGATATCTGGATTAACTGTGGAGATAATGAGCCTCAGTCCAGCACATCTGTTTGTTGGGAAACTTGGTGATCCTAACGCCGCTTGCACTACCTTCCCACCTGGCTCTGCCTGCAGGCCAACATTAGCGGATGTAGGTGGCCACAAGTTCGACTCGAGAAGCTGTGGTGTATTTGTTTGAGTGCGTGGAGGTGTGCTAGCCTTTTAGTGCAAAGTAATTACACAGCTCTGCCAAATTAATAAAATCAAATCACAATACACACTTTAAAATGTTGCATTTTTATAATCCATACTGCCAAAAGTATTCACTTACATTTACTATAGTAACGTTTTGGGAAAAATTAACTTTTTTACTTTTACTTGAGTGATTTTCTTATGAAGCATCACTTCTCTGACTTGAGTGAACTCTCTGGTTACTCTACCCATGAGAATAACTTCACTGAAAGAAGAATAAACATGTTTTAAGAAAATAATCACCAGACACAGACGCATACCTGCAGTTTTTAGAAAAAGTTTCATTAGTTTTATATTAAAATAAGTTTATTTGGATTTTTTTTTTTCTTTTGTCTGATTTTGTCATTTTGTAATTATGTTGTTAATATGAATTATTTTCACTTTGGTTTTTAAAGTGCCAACATTTTCACATGGCCTTGGTCCTTCTGATTATGTAAATTAAAAATTTTAAATGAACGACATTTTGATCAGTCACTCAATACTCAAGAAGCCTTTTTACCAAATACTGTTTTACTCTTACTTGAGTAAATTTTCAGATAGCTACTTTTTACTTTATCTAGTCTACCAATGTATTGTTTATGTGAACCAGGTAAACTTAGTGATCAATATGAATATTTTTCTTATTGAAAAAAATCCAAAATCCATGCCTTATTCTAACCTTAAGTACCTCACTTTATACAGGAGATCCACTCAAAACACTGAGACACTGAGTCAATGCTGCAGAACTAACAGAATCAACCTACACTTGTTTTTCTTTGTCCTGCACCTATGAATTACCACCCACAGCTGGTATTTCTGCAGCGTTTCAAGCTGCTGATGTTCATTGACGGCTGCTTATGTAATGCTTTGTATGTAAATGGACAAAACAACCTTTCAGTCAGAGTTTTACAGGTTGACAGACCAAGGATTTTGACAACACAGAGATGCTGATGACGCTACCTGAAAATAAAACATCATTATCAATGATGTATTCATAAATACTGCAGTTTAAGAGTCCAATTTTAAGTGTTCTTCTGCTTCACTGTATCTCCTGCAGCATGTAGGTGTTATTTGTTTTTGCTGCTTTGCTTCTTACGTGTAACTTTTATTTTTGTTGCCTGTCCTTCCTGGTGGTCCTCCAGGACCTTTTTCATTGTGGTTTGGAAAAGGAAAAGGTCATGAAACAACCTTCAAAGAATTTCATGAGCATCTTGACAGCTGTGTGCTTCCGTCGAACAGATAAAACATTGTGGGTGTGCTTTTTTAGCAGTGCTGAGTTGGCGTTGTTCTCAAACTCTCGATGCCCTTGAGTGGTAATTTACATGTTTCTTCGTTATACGGGAAGTGAGTGTCTATGGTAATGGGATGCAAAAGGTGAAAAAATATGCAAAATGCAAATCTTATCAGTTTAAATATTTCAATGCACATTCTTCTCCGTGTTCATGTGCCATCTTTTCCCCTCGTCTATGGAAGAGTTTTATTTATTTCATCAGATGCTGCACTGCCTGTGTGTCCTTGTTGAAGCGAGTCATTGAGTTCATGCTCGTGCACGTGCTTCACGCTCCTCGTCTGGCGGCGCCCGCCCGCCCGCTCTCCTCCGCTGCAGACTGTCACATTAGCATTCAGCTCGCTCATCACAGTCATCTTTGAGCACAGACACACACGCACACAAACACCTGTCATGGCAACAGGCCACATTTAACAGATAAATAATTAGGCAGACGTGTATGTTTGGTTTGTTGAATGCAGCGTTATCCTCATTGAGACAACAACATAGAAACTACTCCTACTCTGGCATTCAAAGGTTCTCGTTATGTAAATATAGCAATTAGCAAATACAATTAAAATTAGCTTTTCAAACTGCATTATAGTACTCCTACTACTTTTTTTTTTAATCATAATAGATGACACATCAAATGTTTTTCTATTCTAATGTAGATAAATCTTTCACAGATGTCCAAAGTTCAACTAATAAAACTTAATGGGATAGCCACACAAGGCTCATCATAGCCATGTACCTCACATTATTATTATTATTATTATTATTATTATTATTATTATTATTATTATTATTATTATTATTATTATTATTATTATTTTCAACTTATGTAAACTGTTTTCAAAGGTCAAGCAATTATAAACAGCTCCACACAACTTCAAAGACACAAAACATGTTTTTCTTTAATGAATACATGGCCAAAACTATAGATACAGGGTAAAATATATGGACCCAATACTCCTAATGTTGAGTAAAATGGTCTTTACCAAATTGCATATTTCACCACTCTAATTATCCGAATTAGTTGTTTTCCTGGCCTAGTGGACCAGCTTTCCAAGCATATGTTTATTCATTTTCAATACAGCTAAGCTGCCATTCCACAAAATGTTTCAAATCACTATGAGAACACAACTTAATTCAAAAGCTTCATCTTGAGCTTTTGACAAGTTGAAGAACTTTTCCATCTACTTTGTGCAATCCATCTGTGTGACTGGCAGCAAAACAACCCCAAACATGATCCTACTTCATGTATTATGAAGTAAAAAATCAACACAATATAAATAAATACATGGATGAGTGTTTCTAGATCTTGCTGGGGCATTAGTTCTTTAGCCCTAGAAATGTTCTTCAGGTAATAGAAGGCTGACTTTGTAACTGCCTTTATGTGTCTCTGAAGGTTCAGAACTGAGTTCCTCGCTACACCCAGATTTCAGAACTAATCTGAAGTTTCTGGTTGTAATAACTGAAGCTGTACACTGAATCTTGATAGTTTCTCTTCAAGGCCAAAGGTGATAACTTCAGTTTTGTTTCTGTTGAGCCAGAAAAGTCTGAAAACTGGACGTAGCTGGATGTTTTGGCAACGATGAACAAATAGCATCAGTGCTTCAAAATGCATAAACAGGCTAACTTTAAGCATCTGGAAAGGCCTTGAAAAGTTCCAACCTCAACCCTGTTGACAATTTGTGGGCTAAGTTTCAAAGCTAGAGCCATGTGAATGAATGAACCATTTTAAATAACATGTGACCAGAGAGAATAACACCAGACGCTTGTAGAGTGATCCAAAAAGCATAAGGGTGCAACATTTAGTCATATATGGTGTTGTGTATGCATATATTGTTTGTGTTTAACATGATCAAGATTGGGCATGATTTAAATGCATGACCTATTTTAACCAAAGACAGATGGTAACACAACTGCAAATCCATGCACTGCCTGACATGCTTGACAAGAGCCGGTTGATCCAGAAAACGAGACACTGATACAGGTTCTTCAGTACGATCTACAGACGAACATTAATAAAACAAAATCATACAAAGCACAACCAAGTTTGGTCTTTTGTACGGATTTTATTTTATATCTCATGTCTTTACATTAATTTTAAAAGTATATATTACTTTAGATTGGCCTGTTTTAAGGAAAACACTGTCCTGCAATATGATGAGATTTAGATTTTATTTTCTATTATAGCCAACTTTTTTATGTACAGCTTCACAATGTGGAGAAAGAAATCTTGTAAATTCGTATTTACAAGATTACTTGCTCTCTTTTTGCTGCATTTTTGAGGGCCTCCCTTTCACATGTGTATATATATATATATATATATATATA
>CAEFZX010004624.1:0-11206 GCA_903066825.1 Alfaro cultratus | reverse complement strand
TTATTTCCAGGCCCAAATGAGCAACTTCACGTTCAAAAACGAGCCCAAAAAGGCGCAACCCGCGACTCATCAAATCTGCTAGCGACTTAAAAAAAAAAAAAAAAAAGCCCCAAGCCCCTTATAATAATCTGACTTGGCGACAGAAACTCAAAATAGTTCCTGTTTTTCCACCAGCAAAATACGCATCTCCCTCCATTGTTTCCATTTCTGTCGGTCAGTCGACAAGACGCGTGGAGGAAATATAATCAAATAACAAAAGAAGGTAGTAACGCAAAGTGATTTTGAAAAGTAACTTTAATCTGATTACTGGATTTGAAATAGCAACGCGTTAGATTACTCGTTACTGAAAAAAGCGGTCCGAAGTCAGTAACGCGTTACTTTGTAACGCGTTACTGACAACACTGGTCCCAGCAGATATGAAACCTGACCTCCATCTGTGGTTACGCTACATACGTTCCCGAAATGAAAAAAACTGGTTAGCAATCAAAAGGAAGCTCGGTCCTAACAAGTTCACCCAAACGATGGTCAGACCTGCGATGAAACCTTAGCTCCACACACTATCACACAAATAGCAAAATAACAGAGAACAGAGCCATAAATGACAGCATGTGCAGATAGTAGCTCCTGGAAACCTTTTTATATCTCTCATTGCTGATGTTTTATTGAATCAGCCAGCGATGACACTGTGATCTCCCAAACAGTGGAACATGGAAATGGACTCCATTTCCCATGACCCTTCACTCCCATCCCATCATCAGACCAATTGGGACACACCAAGCAGAAGCCTTCTGGAAAAAAGAATATGACATTGAATGGCTGATGATGATCAAACTCCATGCTTTATTAGAACAAATGGACTCAAATGGCAGAAGTAGTCCATCTGCTGAATGTGTTCACTGGAGGAAACTGGAGCTGGAACATCTGCATCATACTCTGCTACATTATGCATGAAACAGAAATAAGCTAACTGAAGCTCAGTCTGAAACATGATGCCTGTTCTGAATTACTTAGCTTTCTCTCCAAAGAATCTAAATGTAACCAAAGTTTCATTTGGTTGGAAGATTTAGAAACATGCCGATCATCAATACTTCTCACATAATTTCTGAAAGTATGTAAATCTGGTGTAATATGAGAACAAGCTCCATTCATAAATATTTTGTATTTGTAACTGAGACTGCATCATTGTGTTGAATTCTAACTTTGCAAATTAAAATGTTATCTTTGTGCATCCATGGAAAATAACCTACAGATGCACAAACATAAGATTTGTATTTTTTTTTTCTTTAAATAACTACACAATTTACTACTTTTAATTTAAGGTCTTTTTTTTTTAGATACTCATCAAAAAACTGCACTCAAGTTCCCAGCTAAAGGGTACAGGTGCAATGTGGGATGAGTGGTGGCCGATGGCTGGAACTTTGGTGTTCTGATACTTGGCCATAGAAGCTGTCTCTTGGGTCATGGGACGTCACCTCTCTGATAGGGAAGGAGATTGAGTTGGTGTATGAGGTTCAGGCTAGAAATAGTCAAACTCACCTTGACGCACACCTCTGGCACTGGAACACGTCTCCTTGAAAGGGGTTGGACACTTTCCTTCTGGACTATGCGTCTCTCACCAGGGACTCTGGAATTGTCCCTAGTGAGAGACTGGGGATACCTTCTGCCCCCATCTTGCTGCATGAATCTTGCGTTCACCCCAATGAATTAAAGGGTAGCATCCCTCTCCCTACATGTGGGGGGATGGATTTTCACTGTTGTTTGTGCTTATTTGCAAAATAGCAGTTCAGACTACCTACACCTATTGGAGTCTTGGAGGGGGTGCTAAAGAGTGATTGCTGAGGCAGGACGAGTTTGGAGAAGTCATGGAGAATGACTTTGGTACAGCTTCAAGGTGATTCGGATCCACAGTCTCATGAGAAGAAGCAATGCACCACCAAAATGTTTATAATGGGGATGGGATGCTGACTTCAATTCAAAAGGTGGTCAGAATACCTCGAAAAGGGGGACCACTGAGTGCATTTCAACTATGGGGTAAGATTTTTTCAGGGATTCTGGAGAAGGTGGTCCACCAGATAGTCAAACCTCGGATTTACACACAGCAATATAGTTTTCATCTTGGTCATGGAACACTGGACCAGCTCTACACCATCAGCAGGGTCCTGGAGGGGGCATGGGAGTTCATCCAGCCAGTCTCCATGTGCTTAGTGGACTTGGATAAAGGGTTTGACATGTTAGGGAACCCTACCCCAAGGTGGAGGAGTTGTAAGTATCTTGGGGTCTTCAGTCTTGTTTACAAATGAGGGAAAAATGGAGCGGGAGATTAATAAGACAAACTGGTGTGGCATCTACAGTGAAGCTGGTGCTGTACCAATCTGTGGTGGTGAAGAGAAAGCTGAGTCAAAAGGTACCAGTGAATCTACATTTCTAACCCTATGGTCATGAGATCACAAAGCCAAAATTGAATTTTCTCTGCATGGTGTCTGATCTCTCCGTTAGAGATAGGTTGAGAAGCTTGGTCATCCACAAGGGAGTCAAGAGTAGAGCTGCCACTTCTCCACATCAAGAGGTGCCAGTTGAGATGCGTTGTTCTAGGCCAGGGGTCTCAAACTCCAGTCCTCGAGGGCCGCAGTCCTGCAGTTTTTATATGTGCCACAGGTATGAAATGGCTTAATTACCTCCTCCTTGTGTAGATCAGATCTCCAGAGTCCTGCTAATGAGCTAATTATTCTATTCAGGTGTGGTGCAGCAGAGGCACATCTAAAAGTTGCAGGACTGCGGCCCTCGAGGACTGGAGTTTGAGACCCCTGTTCTAGGCTATCCCACTGGGACAAAGTCCAGAGGAAGACCCAAGACAATCTGGAGGGACTATGTTTGTCAGCTGGCCTGGGAATGCCTTGGGATTCCCCCAGAGGAGCTGGCCCAAGTGGCTGGGGAGAGGGAAGTCTGGGTCTTGCTACCTAGACTGCTGCCCCCCATTATCACCGACCCAATATAAAATACTCATCACCTACAAAGCCCTAAATAACTTTGCCCTCATATCTCATTAACCTCCAACATCACTCTTCTCACCAATTCGTTCCTCTGGACTCAGAAGCCTGGGGACTGAGACTTTCTTGCTGCCACCCTCTTTTACTCAAAACATCAGGACGCAGGAGAGAGATCAGAGGAGTATGCTTTTTAGTGACACTAAACTGGACTGGTGTACTTTCAGGTCTTCCACAAAAGAATTAGCTTTTCACTATGCAAAGTTCTCCAATTGTTTTGTGCTCTGTCCTCTGTGGCATTTACAAATTTATTTGGTCACACATTGAAGTATTTTTGGATAAATTTTTAGGCTCCAATTTACAGCTGGATATTTGCTGCTTTTTCAAAGTGGAATATCAGCTTCTTAATTAGTATTTGTCATATTTACACATCACAGAATCTTTTCATACAAACATTGAGATGCAAATAAGTTAGTCATCCTTGCCAAACTTTAGATTTAAAAACTAACAGTAAATTGCATCCTCTTTCATTTCTTCCACTAAATGAGTCAAGGAACATTGCAATCATTTTCCAGGGAAATTTTATTAGAACTCCCACATATTTATTCTAAGACAGGGATCAATAAAACCATACAGGTGTTGGTATAGAGGAATATTTACTGTCAAAACATTCAGCAAGAAGCAACAGCCTTCACTTCTTCTCCAGGTTGCTCAGGGAGAGAAGGAGCGGCCCCCTGCTCAATGTGTAGCCAAGAACAGGACAAACTGCAGTCTGTTGCGGAAATTTCAGTTGAAAGACTGCAGGGCTGTGAGGGGACGATGGAGGGAGACAGGAAGAGAGTGTCACTCTGTGAGGCCAAGCTTCTTCTTCAGGGACTCTGGCATCTCTGGAGGAGGCGGGCGGGGAAGACGGAAGTACACCTTCACGGAGTCATAAATGAACCACTGTAGGGCTGTCAGAGTACCAATCATGATGATACGGGCAACGAGACCTTTCCATACACCTGACAGAGACAGACACACATCAGGAGATTGGAACATCACAGAATCTGGTCAAAACTGTTCTAAGGGCAGCTTATTCACCAAGGATTCAGTAAGACCCCATTGAACTAATTGATTGTCTGACCCCCAGACTGGCTGCACTGGGAGTTCCTATCTGATGATCAGGTTGCCAGTGCAGCAGGTGGGCTGGGGAACAGGTGGACTGCTCTCACACGCCAATGACTCAAGCACCTCCAACTGTACAGCCAGAAAGCTGCTGAGGAGCTCTGCTCACAGAGCAGCGCCCTCCAGAGGTGGATCTAAGGAGCGTGCTGAAAGGTTGGACTGCCAAATCATGTTGATACAAACCTTTAGGTCCCAGCCTCTTGAGGACCTGAACAGCTGTGCTGCCTTTCTCCTTGTTCAGCACAGACACCACAGAGTCAGCAGGATGTGACACAATGGCACAAAACACACCAGCTGCAACAAGAAAAGAGGTGAGAAGAGCAGCTAAGCAACATCTACATCACTGTGAAGTTCATGTTCAGAAACAATGCACTCTACAGATTTTGTAATGTTTGTAGAAATCCTTTCAATGTGCAGCTCTACAGCAAGTGCTTGAAGCAATGCAGCTGCTGTTTTGTACCCTGATTACACTTAACTGAAAGCAGCACAGACCAATCACTTCTTACAGAAGCTTTAGCTATAAAAACTATGATCAAACTATGAGAGCTGTAGAGCACTGACTTGTTCACATGCTTGGGATGATGGCACACTCACCAATGTAGCCGGCCACAAACGTGACGACGAGTTGCTCAGGTTTGGTGCACTCGCTGCGGGGCTTAGGAACAACATACTTGTAAAGCAGCTCTACAGTACGCTCGAAGCAGGCAAACTTCATCATGGTGTAGGGGATCTGCCTCATCCACAGGGGCACCACACCCTTATAAAACCTGGCCAGATATCAAGCATCAGGTTTACTGGTGAGCACTAAGAAAATACTGACATCACAGCCAACTTTTCCATAATCCTAAAGTCTGTTTTAGTACGAGCTCCAATTGAAGCACAAGTGCAAGAACATTTAGTTTCATCACAATTTTATGATTGCACTGCAAGTCTGTAAATAGATTGATAGATAGTTATCTGTCCCCCAGACTGGCTGCACTGGGAGTTCCTGTCTGATGACCAGGTTGCCAGTGCAGCGGTGGGCTGGGGAACAGGTGGACTGCTCTCACACGCCAATGACTCAAGCACCTCCAACTGTACAGCCAGAAAGCTGCTGAGGAGCTCTGCTCACAGAGCAGCGCCCTCCAGAGGTGGATCTAAGGAGCGTGCTGTGACCACATATTCCAACTGAAGAAGAAGTGTTCTCACCAAAGAAAAGGTGTGTACTTACGCCCAAAGTCCTTCCTCTGCAAACATCTTAGGGACGCCCTGTCTGAGGGTGTTGGCGTAGCCGGGCTGAGTCTGGATTCGAACCTTCACGGCCTCCATGGGAGCCAGAGCAATGTCAGCGAAGAACTCTGCGCTAGCTGAAGCAGCCAGGTACAGCGATGTCCTCCACAGGTAGGAATTTTCCTGGTTGGTGAGACCACAACTTGACACTATTATCAACTTCAGCTGCATGTCCAAAACTAAGGACCAGTAAAAAGTTTGTTGATCCCCATAATTAAGATTAGAGGTGTTATCCCAGACTCAGACATAACCTGTGGAGAGAGTTAACCATCAACCCTTTCTCACATTAAATGAAATCAAGGTGCGTATATCTGCACTACAAGCAGGGTTTTTGGATAAATGTATAAACAAGTGATTGACTGAGCTTGCTTTCTTAACAGTGGCGAACTTACTTATTTTAGTAATTGAGTAATCAATTATTCTGCTGATTGAGTAATCTAAAAAACAAAACAAAAAAAACATAAAATAAAATAATGGTAAATACTGCCATAGCAGAAGTATTAACACTGGCCCAAATTTTCATCTATGCATTCCTTACAATTACTTTACTGTAGCTTAGGAAATAATTAAACAGAATGCTGACAAAGATGCTGACGAAAAATAAATACTCCAGTTTTTAGTTTCTGTGTTCATCTTCAGTCAATTTAATAGACTCACTTTGTTTTGTTCACATAGATATCTTTTGTATCCATGTGTTCACATGGATGCATGTGAAGTGAGATCTTTGTCACCTTCGACATACACAGAAACATCAGCCAGCTACAGGATGTGTTCAGTCACCCATTTATTGTAACCAGGATGGTAGGAAAATTATTTTCTGGCTCGTCTGCAAAGCTACACTGAAACTAAGCTTGAGTGTATGAACACAACGGGTGTATTCATTCTTCTCTCCAAACCAGCTGTTCAGTAGACAGCGGCACCAGTCCATTTAAGGATGCCCCAAAAAACGTCAAAACCCGGACATGTCCGGGGAAAAGATGACGCTTGGTCACAATATGTTATGCTATTAGCACTTAGCATTCGTCAACAACTTATTGGCAGAAGTGAGTGTTGCAAAAAAAATAAAAAAAATTGTCGGGCCGAAACACATGGCACTAAATAGTAAAACAAGCTAGTGAAGCTTCGAGGCAGATCATTTGCCTCAAGGATTTAATAATAGAGGTATTCGAGTCATTCAATGAATCGTCACGGCCCTAGTATCTGGGAAGGGGACGTGAGAGGTTGTGTGAAGGGAGCAGATGTCAGAACTGTGAGCCCCCATCTGCGCTGACCTCACCTCCCCCAACATGTCGCTGTAGAAAATCTTGAAGACCTCATAGAAGCCAAACTTGCACAGTCCCTGCATGGAGTAGCCAATGAAAGTAGGGGCCCAGCCCTTCGCTAGACCTCTCACACCATCCTCTCTGATAGTCACTGCAAAGCCATTACCGATGCTCTTGTATTTATCTGGATCCACCTAAGGAGAAGAAGATATACAGTGATCACTAAGGCAAAATAGGAAGAAAATGTTTGGAAATCGTCCTTCTATTTTGGAACCTGCTGTCACAGGCAAGTGTTGCTGTGAAGTCCCACATGCCTTGAGCTGTCCCACCATGTCTTACCGAGACAAATTTGTTTGTCAAGGATGAAAACTGCCAATGGTCACACATTGATAAAACCAATTTAATCCTAAAATCATTGTTCTGTCAGATTTTATATAAATCTGACTTACATTCTGATGTGAATGGGGTCTCTTGCATCTCAAAGTTTTGCAGAATATTCTTGCATTACTGAACACTTGGGGAAGTCGCTCACGTCCCAATAGTTAGCTTTTGTTCCCATACACACCTGAATACGGCACTTGACAAGGTCGAGGGGCACCACTGCGGTGTGTGTGATGCCGCAGCTCAGGATACCACCAAAGCCGCACAGGGCATAGTACTTGGAGGAGCCAAACTCGCAGCTGACATCCTCTGTGGTACAAGGGAGGGACACGACACACATGCAGCATGCCAGGTCACATGCAATACAGGAAAAATAATCACAAAATATACAGGGTTATGATGAAAGAGTCACAGCAGCTGGGAAACTGAAACCATTTCTAATCATTGCTTCCATCAATGGTATAAGCTGAGTGCTAGGACTCTTCCAGCATAAACTCTGCCACCAACATGCAAATGTGTATTAGGCTCACTCAAAAGAAGACATAAAAAAAAAACAGTCATCACTTTACAGAATCAACCACCATGGAGATTCAACATTGTTGTTCTTTAAATTGATTCAGTCTGCGTTTGCCAACTTAAAATGTAGCCGTTGTTTTCTTCCCAGACAAACTGAACAGGTCCTTCAAATGAGCAATGTGTACAGTTTTTAGTTCACTCAGAACTAAAAACTGCTGCTTCATTCAAATGTTTTATGTAGATTTAGCTGCATCACCAAGTTAGAACATTACTTAAACTGTTATTTCATTTATTCATTTACATGAAATCCACACAGTAATAAAAATTTAAAATGCATTTCTGTTCATTTGGCCTACTCAGACCTATGGAAGGTTATCCAGAAGACCAGCTATTCAGAATGAGACCCTAAAGCCTCTTATCAGAAAATTAAGGTGAAGACAAACAGAGCAATGTGTGCAATTAAGTCAAATTTTGCTCTGTATTTAATAAGTCGTAACACATTTCAGCAGTCAAATATCTCCAGCAATGACTTCAGAAAGCAAAAATGCCTAGACTGTACACTTGGAATAGATTTTTGTTGTTGTAGTTGTACCTTTTAGAAGCAAAAATGCCTAAACAGTGACCAGTCCCACCATTTTGGATGCCAAAGTTACGACATAGGGTCGTACTGTCCCACTTGTCAAATTTTTGCACACTTATAACCTGCGCACTTGAACCCTTATGTGCATGTTGAGTGAGCTCACACTTCATAGAGGGGCGTAGGGTGCAGTTTGAGTATTGGGACCGGACCAAAGAGCCACACCAGTCAATGTCACAAGTCTTTTTGTCCAGAGAATTTTTTGTAAACACTGGATAAATCACCTATCAGCAAATCACAGTAGTGCAATTGGCAGAACTAAAACTTAGGATTTAGGAAAACAACACAAAGATTTTTTTTTAACTCAAAAACACAGCAGACTGTTGGTGGACTGCCCTAACCCAGACTTAGGTTTTCTGTGGGAAACTTTTCAACAAGAAGGTCTTTGTTTTGAATCTCAATCTAGGCTCTTTTTGAATTAAGTTTCCATGTTTCCCCTTTTATTCTTGAGTTCTTTCATCAATTTTAAAGACTTCTGGGGCATGAACATGTGCATGCATCATTGTGTGTCCTGTGTCTCAGTGTTGGCCTGAGATGGACTGGAGATCTGTCTAGGATGCACCCTGCATCTCACAAGGCACAGGAGTCTCACCACAAGGATAAACAAGCATAAAAAACAAAAGAGACAAAGTTCAGAGTTCCAACATCAAGTGAGAATCACTAAAGCATAAGTAAATATACCAGTGTGGGGAATATGTTTAAATAATTTAATTTAGCCGTTAAATGATATTGTAGTTCACTGAAAAAAACCCCCACCTGCATGACATGCAGTAAAAAGTCTCAATCTGGCCTCTCTTTTTACCAGAAGAAAATCCAGTGTGCCATCCCAGACCAATCTATCCATGTGAACATTGTAAGGTTTGTTTTTATTTCTTACATGTGTAATTATCTCCACTTTCAAAACATACTTCAGTGACAAACTGTGGAAATTCCCACACTTTCTACACGGGTCGGCTCTGCTGACCCCTGCAGTGTAACACAGGGTTTTATGGAATGATGCAGTGATATTGTTACATCAACAAACAAACTCAGAATTAAAAGAAAAACAACCTCCACCATGCAGATTGATGCTTATTAACAGAAAGGAGGAGGACTGGCGGGGATGAAGTTACATTCAAAAAAAAAAAAAAAGATCGAGCCACTGCAACAGACCTGCATTCTGCATTTGACCAGGTCGAGGGGAACAACAGCTGTGTGTGTGGTGCCACAGCTCAGAATCCCACCAAAACCACACAGGATAAAATACTTCTGAGAGCCGAACTCACAACTGTCTCCCTCTGAAGAAACAAAGGTGAGGTATTACAAATGGAGCACTTCTGCTCAGAAAGGGGAAACAAAGTGGAATTCAATACACCTGATTAAGTGTTTGGGATGTACTGATGAGGATCAACATGTGTACATTTACTCTTGTCATCTGCTACAGTACTTGAAACTTAAGGTTGGAAATAAAACTTGTCACCAAAATGTGACGCAATTAATAGGACTGTTTGTACTATGATGAACACACCAAAGGTCAAATGCATTTGAAGTCCTGTTCTAGATAAGTAATTACTATCACAGTTCTTCACAAAAATGTTTTAAAGCTCATGTCCAATAAATTATGAGTAATTTGTAGCCCCTACAGTCATTTGTCCTTCGTTGTCCTCGGCATGCAGTCTGGCCACAGTAGAGGCCTGATAGCTAATTACTCCAACAATTAAACATTTAATTATTTTAAGGCTAGTAAAGCAGAAGTTGGGGATTAGATAAGCCGTAAATAAAGAGACCATTATTAGACTACAGAGTAAACTATGTCTTGTAGGGTGAATCCATAGCTAGCGTAGCTACAGTTAGCTCTGCTGCTAACGAGCCGGTTTACCTTCTGTTGCAGCTGCTGCCAGTCTGCGAGGCCGTTGTCCATTGAGGCTCTGTTGGGGTTCTTCCACTTTCTGGAGGCTAAACAGAGGGGCGCTGAACGGGTTGGCTCTTGCCAGCTGGGTAAGAGAAGTCGGGTACATGGTGGCGGAGCTACGCTACAGAGATCAAAATGCACACCATTAGCTTATGCTAATTAGTAATCTAATCCTTCACCGACAATCAAAGCAAGGGATACAAAGTCATTGGGACATGAAATGTACATCAAACCTAACAATGCAGCATATATTTGGATGTTGTCTTAAATGGATATAACGTTGGCTTGTCTGCAAATTTGTACCGGCCTGTCTTTTCCTCATTCAGGTTAAGACTGAAACACTGCTAAAAGATATGCTAAGCTAACTCAATGGGGCTGACCAAGGTTATAGTCTCCTTTTATAACCCCCCCACCCCGACAAACACACACAAAGACACATAACTCGAATACACTAAGCAGCAAACACAGATTTTATTCCTCCCGTAATAAGTACTGATGTTCTATTTAATATAAAGAATTTATAACAAGTAAATAAGCTTACTTTCAGTGTCTCAAGATGGCGCCTCCGCTTTTCCGCAGCCGGCTGCTCGGAGAGACTTGATGACCTCGCGGTAAATCAATTCGTCCTCTCGTGACGTCATCAAACCGCCTGGGCGTGATCGCTCGCGTCTTTGTCCAGTAGGACAACGGTACATATATGTCCCTCATAATATTTGGACAAATCACAGAAGAGCGCTGACAGAATTAGGGCGGTTCTTCTGGCGACCTCAGATTGACTTTCAAACGGATTGGCTTTGCACTTTGGTTTATGTCCCAGCAAAGTTAGTCTCTTATCATCCAGGAACAAAATAAATACATAAATTAAAAAAGTAATAAAAATTGGGGGTGTCCTGAATCTTTATCGGTTCCAAAAAAAAAAGTCACACACACAAAAGCACATTCATACATATGTATACCATGTGTAAAATGCAGTGATGGCATAGTTACTTTGGAAAAGTAACTTTAATCAGATTACTTATTACTCCTTGAAAAAGTAACTTAGTTAGATTACTGACTACTTTATTTGGAAAGTAACTAAGTTACATTAAAAGTAACTTTT
>CAEFZX010004622.1:0-10325 GCA_903066825.1 Alfaro cultratus | reverse complement strand
CCAGTACTCAAACACTTAAGAAATACACTTTGAAAATGCATATATCCCATATGACAACCCAAAATACACTTTGAAAATGCATATACCCCAAATGGCGACCGGTGACCCCTGGTGACAAGCCCACTGACTCAATAATCACTGTAAGAGTGAAAATTAATTGTAAGTAAAGAGCTCCCTCCAGTGGTTTTTCATTAGAATGCACTTCCACCCAACTGGCAAAAAAGCATCCCAAATGACACATTCATTGTATATCCCAAAAGGCACGTTTTCATTTCCCTGCCACCAGAAGGTATGCCACGCCGTTTCGGTAACAAAGCCTATGGAAGTCTCTTGTCACAAGGGTGCATCGCCCTAACCCTTTTTTATGGTTCCATGTTTACTTTCCTGTGCACAAACTACTTTTTTTTTTTAGGTATGGCAGAATGCATCTTAATTTTAATTTATTTCTAACTTTTTCTTATTGCCTGGGAGAATTGTATGGTTTGTTTTATATGTATCACATTGTAAATGTATGGCTATTGCATAGCCATACATTTACAATGTTTATGTTTATTTTTTGTTTATTTGGTTTATTAGAAACCAAATAAACAAAGTTTAAAAAAAAAAAAAAAAAAAAAAAAAAAAAAAAAAAGGACAGGAGGCCTTTTTGGGACCTGACTCGAGTGCATTTTTATTGAACGTTCATAACTGTTAAAAACATGTATAAAATTGGTCCTGTTTCAGAAACAAGGCACGCATAGTTATGTCAATGTTCAGTGTTCATGTCATCATTAGCATTATCATTTATCATCAACATTATTATCATCTTCATCAGCATTTTTCATCTCAGTATTGATCTAATAGTAGTATCAAGCATTCCCTAATATAAAAACATGTTCCAATTTATTTGTCACGGATGTTACAATTTTTATTCCGAGCAGCAAGACAATATTCATGCAAAGACAGGAGGAGTGGAGGACAAGATGCGCGCGGACTGGACTGGTGGGCCTTTAATAGTAGGTCTCTCGTTCCACCCAGCCTGGAGAAGACAGGAAACAGGAAGTACAGGTTGGAAACCAAAGAAGGAGTCAAGGAAAACTGGAGAAAGGTTAGAGACTCACCTCCTGGGCTGCGTCTGAGGATCAGTTTACGGATTTCATCGTAGATGAAGATGAGCAGGGAGTACGGGAAGGCGCAGAACCACCAGTTGGGTCTGGAAAACACACAAACACACGGACTGGATGAATGGGAAGCTGCAGCTCTGGGTGACGGCGTCGCTACACAACAATCCAGACTCGACCTGTTGGATCACTCACTCATTCTGTTCAGAGCAACATTTGGAAATTCATTTAAAGGACCAAAAAGAAGGAATAGTAGGATAAATATTGGACTGGAAAATGATTATTCTGTAATCTTCCAGACCTGAAATATATTGCAGTCAGATTCCAGACGTTCTCGCTGTAGGAATCCTGGATGAACTCTAATGGCTGGAAACACAAGTACTCACTTGAGAGGGTACATTCTGAGGGCGACGTCCATGCCTGGGCAGTAGGAGAGGAAGGCAGCGAGGGCGGTCTCCTCAAACAGGCCGAAGATCAGGATCTTGTTCCTGAAATGCAGAAATAGAAAGTCAGGACATCACGCACGTGGTCCTGGCTGGGCTCTGGAATTACCCAGAGTTCAGTGCTCTTCCTCACTTCATGCCCTGCTGGAACACAGAGTTCCTCCTGGTCTTGCAGATGATCAGGTCGGCCCACTGGACGATGACGATGCTGACGAAGAACGCTGTGTGGCAGGTGAACTCCACAATCTTCCTCTGCTCGTAGGTCTGGAACCAAAGCAGGGTCAAGATTTGAGAAAGACATGCAGCTGGACTGTCCCCCGGCTCGTCCAATCAGAGGGAAGCCACTGACCCACTGCTGTCCATAGCTGTCCTCCAGATCGTTGATGTACTTGTTGTCCCAGTTGACCCGAATCCCCACCAGGGTGGAGGGCAGGAAGCCGTTCTCAGCCAGGATCACGAAGTAGGTAAAGAACCCGGCCAACGCCTGGATCATTCCTGCAGGGTCAGAGGTCACCACAAGCTGCTCAGACACTGTCCACTCAGCATCAACCATTCAGCCCACAAGCTTCTGAAATGGCTTCCAGAATCATGGAGATGTGAAACTTAAGGTAAACGTCATGAAATAAATGAATGTGCCATTAAATGTCTAATTCAATAATATAGTTGAAATAATCAATAACAGTAACATTTAATTTTAGTATTTTTGAATTGAAGGGAAGAAAAAAGATTTTGCAAAACTATATATTTCTCCAATTAAACAAAAGTAAATATATAAATAATATATACATATATGTATTTATTTTAAATTTCAGAAGTTTAAATGATGTCTGAAACATTACTATTTTTAAAGAGTTAGATGTGACAAAAATAGGTTTTACTATAGCTGAAAATGTCAGTCTACAAGTTCTTGGCGTTATTTAAATGAACATTAGAAACAGACTTCTGTATCAGTGTTGGTCTATTTATGCTGTGTTACTCTTCTTGTTATCTCAGCCCAGACAGATAAACGACCTCGGTTTCAGAAGCTTCCACATACCGATTTGACCGTAGGCGATGCTGATGAGCCTCTCGTTCACCAGTTTGTCTGTTTTGGGGTTTCGGGGCTGTCTCTTCATGATGTCGCTCTCAGCTGCTTCATAAGCCAGGGAGATGGCGGGAACCTGGAAGAGACAGAGAAACTTGGAGCTTTAAAAACAATCATCTTGATCTCATCAAACCTACAAAGTTCCTAAAGAACTCACCATGTCTGTTCCCAGGTCGATACAGAGGATGGTGACGGTGCCCAGAGGCAGAGGGATGTTGGCGATGATGAAGAGGAGGAAGGGGGTGATCTCGGGGATATTACTGGTCAGAGTGTAGGCAATGGATTTCTTCAGGTTGTCAAAGATCAGACGTCCTGATGGAGAAGAGAAAACACTGACTAAAGCCCTCTGCTAGCCTGGTGAAAGATTCACCTAAAGGACATGTTTGAACCTTCTTCCACTCCAGTAACTATGGAGGCAAAGTTGTCGTCCAGCAGGATCATGTCTGCCGCCTGCTTGGACACGTCGGACCCAGCGATTCCCATGGCGACGCCGATGTCGGCTTTCTTCAGAGCTGGAGAGTCGTTGACGCCGTCACCTGTCACCGCGACGATGGCTCCCTGCAGAGGAAACAGAGTATTGCCGTGTCAGAATAATACAGCTGCAGCTGCTAAATAACCTGAGAGTTAGAAAAAAACATGTTAACTGAACTGGAAGCTCATCAGATCAACAAAAACTAATTGAACTCATAAAACAGGAAAATTAGCAACCCAAGCAGAGCTGCTACTTTCTCTCACATTTTTAACTTTCAACTGTTTCTAATTAAATATAACCATCTTGGCCAATTCTAAATATTGCAGACATTTCCCAACTGTTTTGGAAAAAACAACACCACATAACCAGCCAGACTCCAGCACGTCCATGTCTACCTGTCTCTGGCAGCCCTCAACAATGATGAGCTTCTGCTGCGGGGAGGTCCTGGCAAAAACGATCTCTGTGTGGTACTTCAGGATGTCGTCCAGCTGCTCAGGGGCCAGATCCTTCAGGTCGCCTCCATGCACAACACAAGCCTTGGCATCCCTGGATGGAAACATTATCGCATCAGGTCGTTTATGATCCGATACCAGGAAGCCAAATTTACAACAAGCTGGGATCAAGAAGACAACCCTGAGGTTTTCCACAGATTTTGCCTCTACATACTAATTACATTTTCCAATAAACGTACCTTGGATTAACTTCATTGATTGGAATATTCAAACGTGCAGCGATGTCCTCGACAGTCTCATTGCCTTCAGAGATGATGCCAACACCTTTAGCGATGGCCTTGGCTGTGATTGGATGATCACCCGTTACCATGATTACCTGTAGGAAGGCAGTTTTTAATCATGTTCTGAACGTGAAATGACTCCACTTGGTTTTAAAATGTTGCAGACCTTGATTCCTGCGCTCCTGCATTTGCCCACAGCGTCTGGCACGGCGGCCCGGGGCGGGTCGATCATGGACATGAGGCCGACAAAGCACAGGTTCTCGATGGGGAAGTTCACCTCGTCCGTGTCAAAAGCAAAGTCGTCCGGGAACTGCTCATCAGGCAGGTTGAAATGACAGAACCCGAGAACCCTTTCTCCTAGACCTCCCAGCTCCAGGTAGGCGTTCTGGAAAGCATCCTTCATCTCGTCGTCCAGAGGCTGCTCCTTGCCCTGGATCATGATGGTGGCGCAGCGGTCCAGAATCCTCTCTGGGGCTCCCTTCATCACCAGCAGGTGCTTGGACTCTGCTTCAGTGCCAGAGTTCTTATGAATGGAGAGCTGATCATGATAGAAGACAGATTGAGAACGTCACGTTTTCCACGTTTCGTTTTTAAGCTTTGAAGGTTCTTGAAAGATTGTTTCTGTTGAGCTTTCTGATGTCACACCTGGTACTTGTTGGTGGAGTTGAACGGGATCTCGGCTATTTTGGGGGTTTTCTCTCTCATTTCCGCCACCGATCCACAGCAGAGCTCGATGCACTTCAGCAGAGCAGACTCCGAGGCGTCGCCCGCCACATCTCGCTTTTCAACAAAAAAAATAATCAGAAACATCAGTGACATGAAGTCTCCATCTTCCTATTTAATTCAACTAATCTACAGTGTATAACCAATTTCAGGAAAAACTTTTTTTAGGTTTTTTGCAGTCATAATTACAGTCCTTGATAAAAAGGACTGTTTTTTTAAAAAAAAACAATGAGCCGTGACAGACACAGGGGTAATTATAAAGGCAGACAAACATTTACTTGTAATTATCTCTCACACACACACACACACACACACACACACACACACACACACACACACACACGTGTTACAGGGTATAAAAACAGTTACAAAAAAAAAGCAGACTCAAGAGAGTCTCAGGGCCAAGAGAGATGGATATTTGTGTTTGTGCTTTTAGGGGAGGAGTTCAGACACACAGGAAAGAAAGTAGTACACTTGTTTTTAACCACAAAGTTTAAACCTCTAGTTTAATTTAAAACATACAATAAATTCCCTGTTCAATGTTTGATTAAAATGCAAGACATAACTTGTAATACATTAGGAAGTTGTGTTTTATTTATTTCAATGTACTGATTTTCTGTTGAAAAATTCAACATTTCCCAGACTAAATTTTTCCCGTTATCTGCTGGTAGGCAACGTCAAACAGTTAGCTCCACCAACTCTAAGCGCTTTTCCAATGTGGTACTGAGTGGAAGCTAATGCTAAAGCACTACACCAACACAGTATTTGGCAGAAGCTAATGCTACAGATTTCAATTCAAATTACATCTGTTTTTGAAACACTACAATTCTCAAGCACCAATTTAATTTTGACATAATTTACATTATGTTGCATAATTTATGTTCTATAATAAGTATGTGTTAACCCCTGCTGTTGTGTCAATGCTCTGCAGAAGCTCCTTTCCCTGCAGGACCTTTGGGCTTCACCTCTAAATCTACAGGATGACATCTGAATCAAGACAGAACAGAAACCCACACTTTTCACATCTGTGTGTTTGCTATTTTTCTTCTACTTCAATGTTTAGAAGCAGACTGACTCCATGTTATTTTAATCCATTTGAATTAATCAGTATACAAGGTCACTATTTACAGAGAATAGAAGTCTATCAAGTAGAAGAGGTCTGTACCTTGAGGATGGGAACGTTGCTCTGCTCGGCTAGGAAGACGGCTCGGTTGCAGAGTCCAGCGATCCTGGCCAGAGACGCCCAGGTGGCCGAGCTCCGGTCAAACGAGGTGCCACTCTGGTTCTCGGTGGTGTCGGCTTCGTGGATCTGGTTGTCGAACCACATGTGGGCCACGGTCATCCTGTTCTGGGTCAGGGTGCCGGTCTTGTCGGAGCAGATGGTGGAGGTGGAGCCCAGCGTCTCCACAGCTTCCAGGTTCTTCACCAGGCAGTTCTTCTTGGCCATGCGCTTGGCAGTCAGAGTCAGACACACCTGGAAACAGAAAGCAACTCTTCACTGAGAGAATATTCTTGACGATTGGCAGATAAGAGGACAAAGACTTGTAGACTCACAGTGACGGTAGCCAGGAGACCTTCTGGAACGTTGGCCACAATGATACCAATGAGGAAGATGACGGCCTCCAGCCAGGTATAGCCAAGGATGAGGGAGAGGATGAAGAAAGACACACCCAGGAAGACGGCCACGCCGGTGATGATGTGGATGAAGTGTTCGATCTCAATGGAGATGGGTGTGCGTCCCACCTCCAGTCCAGAGGCCAGCGTGGCGATCCGGCCCATGACGGTCCGGTCTCCGGTGCTGATCACAATGCCGCGAGCCGTTCCTGCAACCAGGGTTACATCTTTGACTTAAGCTGACTGATAAAAGTTGGTGAAGTGCTTGGAAGACTTCTGGCCTCGTACCTTCAACACAGTTGGTGGAAAAGAAAGCGATGTTCCGGGTCTCCAGCGGGTTCTCATTGGAGAAGTCTGGAGTACGAGTTTGCGGTTCTGATTCGCCCGTCAGGGACGAATTGTCCACCTGAGCAACCAGAACACACATTTAGATTGAACAAGAAACAAAGACAAAGGGTTCACTTTCAGAGACAGAATCAACTTCCTGTTTGACCAAATCAGGAATATGGAATTTTATTTAAGCAATTAAAAAGTCTGGATATGTATGATCTGTTTTGTCTTTTTTTGTCATCCTTCCATCTCTCCTTTCTGCATACAAGCATCCTTCATGCATCCATTCTTCTCTTCACATCAAGCCATTGTTCTAAGTTCTACCTACAGAATTATCTGCTTTAAATTTGGACACTTTTGTAATTTTCCATTTCAAAGCGTTAACCAGGACTCAGAGCTCATGGAAGAGTGTGGAGTTTGGCCCAGAAGTGTTTGTTGGATGGACACACTAAAAGATGAAATCCTCTGGATGCTGCTTGACACAACAAGTCTCCAGCTGCTTCAAAGAGCAAAAATCAAAGCCAGACTTGGTATTTCAAGCTCAACTTCAAAGTCACAATTATTTCAAACAGATGTTTCTCTGCTTTGGGGTTATGAAGCTACAGGTTCAGTCAAATGTTGCCTCTTAAAGGTTTTGAGAGAGAGAGAGAATATCAACCTTGCAGCCGTGAGCAGAGATTATCCTGAGGTCAGCTGGGATCCGGTCGCCACCCTTCACCTCCACCAGATCCCCGACCACCACTTCCTCGGCGTTGATGCTTTTCTTCTCTCCGTCGCGGACCACCAGGGCTTGCTGCAAGACCACACGTTTTAGCTAGCACATTCCCAACATGAGCACATGGATGAATGCTATGCTAACAGAGACACACCTGAGGGACCAGGTTCTTGAAGGAATCCATGATCTTGGAGCTCTTGGCCTCTTGGTAGTAGGAGAAGCAACCAGTGATGATGACGACAGCAGACAGCACAACCCCCAGGTACAGCTGCAGACAGACACAGCTGTTAGCTCTTAAGAGGGATCCTCCGAGGATTTGAAGGAGGCTTTCCTACATTGTCGTTTGCGGGCTCCTCCTCCATGGCGGCCTGGATCCCGTAGGCCAGGAAGCAGAGGACGGCTCCGGTCCACAGCAGCATGGAGAAACCGCCAAACATCTACAGAAAGTCAAAGGATTAGAGCCAATAAATGGAATCAACTCTAAAGTCTCCGACCAGGGGGATCTAGATTCACCTGTTTGCAGAACTTGACCCACTCTGGGGTGGTGGGAGGGGGGGTGAGGGCGTTGGGTCCGTCCCGGGCCAGAATCTCAGCAGCTTTAGCTCCAGTCAGACCCTGGAAGGCAGCAGAGTCACGTCACATGGCGGGAAACCCTCGACTCACATTCTTAATAAGTTTCATCATCACTCTTTGCAACACAACAAAACATTGTTAGGTCCAGAGGGGACGGCAGGTGCTGCTGTCGCCTAGCAACACAGCACGAACAGGAGAAACAGGGATTCAGGGTTCAACTGCAGAAAGGGGAAGAATCTTGAGGGAAGAGGAGGTTAGGATGGGACAACATCAGGACAAAAGGGCTGGAGGGGGGCATGCTGAGCCTGCAGAGACCCCAACTAGGACCACTAATCAACTATTCTCCTTTATCTGCCCTGCATGACCAGCAGCAAGACGTGGAAAAACGTCTACATGAACATGATAAACTGGGAAAAGGTCCGTGTTCTACAAGGAAAGGTCCATTCCCTTTGTGAGTCAACCACTGAACAGGTTACACATTTGATTAGCTTCTACATAGAAATGCTAATTTTGATCAGATCCCAATATTCACCAATATTCTAGTATTCTATTCACCACTACTATGGAACAAGGCCAGGAGGACTGATTCTCTTGCGTTTTCCTCTAAACTTTGGACATTCTTTAGTTTTAACTTTCACCAAGCACTCTTAATGTTTTTCAGAAAGAAAAGTTTTGGCTTCTTCTAACTTTTGTTGCAAACCTCAAATATTAAAAAGAAACATTTTATTATTTCAAAGCTATAAACATACAGAAGACATTCAACCAAATGTCAGCTATCAAACTAAAAAGAGCAGCAAACGGATAGTAAGTCTTTGTCTAATGTCACTGACAGATGTCCATGTGTGGGACATTTGTCTCACTCACATTGCTGAGGTCTGTCCCATATTTGCGCTGGAGCTCATCCAGGTTCAGCTTGTGATCGTCCTGCAACGAGAGACAAAGTGTTCATGTCTGGGTCCAAGATGGCCGACGCCGGTGACATTTGCAGCCCGTTGGGGGCTGACCTTTCCATTCTCCAGTAAGCACATTTCAGACAGAAGCTATAACAACATTTACTGGTTTAAAAAGGACAGAAGGAGAGGGAACACCTTCCACATGCAGTCCACTAAGATCTGATTATATATAATTGAAGTAGAAAAAAATACATTAAATGTTAAACAGGCTTTTACAGTGTTATTTTCTCTGATCTCAAGAGAGAAAGTTAACAGGAACTGAGAAGCAACAACATAAAGGATGTGACAAACTGAAAAAGAGCCTGAGCAATCAGAGGAAGGTGTCCTGCCGAGGCCGGACACTCACCATGTCCACTTCCTTCTTCAGCTCGTCCATATCCTTCTCCTTCTTCTTCCCTTTTCCCTTCTTCTTGCCGCCCTGCTCCGAGGTGGCGGCCAGCTCATACTGCTCTCGTCCTTCCTGGCGACACGGAGGAGAAAGACCAATGAGGTGGGGTCAGACCTGGCTTTGTCCATCACAAACGAGTGCAGCCACTACCGAGTGACCTGCAGCAGCAGAAATGGACGTCTGGCTCAGGTTTCAGCTGGGACTCTGGAAACTCACAGGGTTTTAATAAATATTTGAAAGAATGTGATTATAGATATTGGTCTGAATGATCCTCAGCTGTTGGGAAATTTTCCCGTCACATCATCATTCTGTAATCTAAAAGTGTTGAGTGCTGGAGGCAATCTGGGTTTATATTTCCAACAGCCAGGATTATAATATTACACTTTCACTTCTGCGTTTTTCCCATAGACAGTACTGCTGGCCACAAGCTTTTGTTTTTTGTTGTGCGTCTCCTCTGAAACAGTTTTTAATAGTTATTGCCGTCATTCACTTTGTGTTCGCTCCAGTTTATTAGAAAACAAACCCTAAGATCCAAGAAAAACCTTTTGAATATATATAGTTTCACAAGAGAACAATCTGTTTAGTTTTTGAACATCAGCCGAATTATTTTGCAATCTAAGCCTTAAAAGGATAAGCAAGCTCAGCTGATTTGTGACCTTCTCTAACCCTGATAGAAAAACCATCAGGGTCCTTTGAGTTTATTTCATATTTTAAGTAAGGTCTTCCATAGAATACAGAAACACAAAATACACTTGAACAGAAAAAATAAAAATAGAAACTGGGTTTCCCACCAGACTGAGCATTGTGGGTTTATTTTAAACAAGTTTTTTTTCTTAACAGTGACAGAGAAGACAGATTAAACTAGGTTCATAGTTGATGTCCAGGACGAGGGGGTGCCAGAACCACATCCAAATCATAATTCCAAATTATGACACCTGCTCATTTTTGTAACTTTTAACAATTTTAAACACAAAAACACAGTGGGCCGCTGACGGACTGCTCTAGCGCCCCCTACCTCCAGGCTCACCAGGTGTTTTGGGGAAAACCCTGATTCTTGTAGGATGTTAAACAGGCATTGACCAAGCCAGCTCAAAGTCTCAGAGTGATGATCAGTCTAGAACAGGGGTGGGCAATCCTGGTCCTCGAGTGCCGGTGTCCTGCAACTCTTAAATGTCTCCCTGGTCCAACACGCTTGAA
>CAEFZX010004621.1:0-18166 GCA_903066825.1 Alfaro cultratus | reverse complement strand
TCTCTCTCTCTCTCTCTCTCTCTCTCTCTCTCTCTATATATATATATATATATATATATATATATATATATATATAATATATATTGTGATGCTAAATGTTACACAAAGCAAATGTGTAATTTAAAGGGGAGACTGACTGATGAAAAATGTTATGAATTGATGACTGTTAAATTGACTCTTATTTCACTCTATCTTATTTAAAACAAGTTACTCTGGCTAAAAATACTAATGCTTTGTTTTGGAGAGCATGTTATGGAAAGGCCATTCTTTAGCCCTGAGGACCAGCTTGATCTTTTTTTAAATTTTCACCCCGTGCAAACCTGGCAGCAGTGAAAGGTTTGGGGTTTGCTTAAATTACTTTGACATTTTTAAGACTGAATCACCATTTAGTCCACCTTTGTCTTTTTTATGGTTTGACTGCTAGTACGGAAATTCATCTCTCATTTTTATATAATGAAAAAAGCATTAGCCAGTTAGAGCCAGATAGATATATTGTTTCTCATAAGGTATGCTTGTTCCTCTGTAGGAAAGATATTGCACTCAAAATATGTATTAGCAGACTTAATTGGTGCCAGGAATAAGTTGCAGAGCAGTTGCATGTCGATGGATGCAGTGTCTCTTGACTGTTGTGTCTTCCATGGATCTTGTTGCTCCCAGCATAATGCTACCTATTAACCAAAGTTTAAGTATTAACTTTGACTTACTCTCTGCATCTCTTTTTTGTTGTTGTATTTCTGAAAGCCTTCATGTGTTTTTACAGACAATGGAAGAAGAAGACAATGGGTGTTTCAGCAGCAACAGTCTTTAATATCTCTCTTCACGAGGTATTTTTTGGGTAAATAAATAAATAAATAAATAAATAAATAAATAAATAAATAAAATGACATTATCTGCTTTAAAACCTTGATCCCAACTTTGGGATCATGATTGGAACCTTGTTGGAACTAAAAACGGGAGCCCATGCATTACTACCAGAAAAGAAATTGCAAGCAATTTGGATAAGTAAAATAACCTTGTCAGACATGACAAACACTCTTGATTATCCCTGCTATTAAGTGCTTTCTTAAAATCAAATAACTAATAAATTTCCACCTCTTTATTTTAACTGGTCTAGAAATATTGGCTTTCTACGTCTCTTTTTGCTTCAGCAGTGTTATTTTGTTCTTAGCTTGTTCAGGTTTATCTTTAATCAAAACAGTAATGCATTAATCATATATAAAAAATAAGTATTTACCCCATCACATATTTAATGCATTTTTTGCTCTTTGATGTCCCACTTGCTTATTTCAGATCATTAAGCAAAATACAATAATAATAACTAACTAAATACAAAGGGCAGTTTTCTATTGATTATTTTGTTTATTAAAGAAAAATGTTATCCAAAAGGTGTGGATAAAGTGTCTCTGCCTATTTTTCCCTTGGTAACCTTTCAAATAATTGTAATTCATCTAATTTTTCTAAAAGCTGTTTTGAAAAAGTTACATTTCACTACATACACCCAGGACTGAGAACTGACAGGCCGTGGAATCAAGAAATCAAGTGAAGCAGCAGTATAAAGCCTTTTCCAGGCACATAGCGACATTTTATAGTTCACTCAAGGAATTACTGTATGTTACCTTCAGTTGCTGTACAACATGCTGTACATGTCAAACATAACTTTATAGAAATTTGACTTCACAATATGATGCTTTAACATTAGCGTCTGTCTCTTTAAGAACCTCCTACTCTTTCTGATACACCCTCTTCAGTCAATTCAGGTTCAAATTCTATAAAAATCTCATATTAAGTGCTACCCAATTACTGAACAGTTAATAAAAAATATAGTCAACAGATCACCCCTGTACTGTATTTCCTGTTCAGTTGAACAGGAAAGGCTGAACTTTTCACAATTCGAAATTGGAACAAAATTTAGCTGGAGATGCATCCTTTTCTACAGTCAAGAGTACACTGTAGGAATGCTATGTTATAGCAATTTTGTCAATTAAGTCCTTAATTAATTTCTTTGGAAAAAGGAATTTAATCATTAGATTTTCATATACATTTTAATGTATGTCTAATCTAGCATTTAAAAGGCTTAACTGGCTATATAAAATATCTGCAGAATGTGCCATTTCTTTACTACGATTATTCATCAGAATAATTAACAGGGTAATTTAGTGCAAAAATAATCATTAGTAACACCTGCCTTGTTTATACAGGCAGAAAATCTCTCACGGACACTGCATGGACATTACATTATACACAATACATGCCACTAACATCTCAGCCCTAATGGTGATCTTCTTTCTTTATACTGAGATGATGTCTAAGTACCCAGAACATCAATTTTTGTGTGTGGGCGTGTGTGTGTGTGTGTGTGTGTGTGTACTCTCTACATTCACACCTCTATTAAAACAGACAACACAACTTGGAGTTATTCCTAATTTTAATTTGGCCATGCACTGACCCAGTTGAGCCAATGATTGGTTCGTAATCATGTGGGAACAAGCAAGTATCAGCATTTTGAAGCAGGGGAGATTTAACGAGGGCCATCGCTGAAAGATTGAATAATGGAAACTTATTGACGTAGAAGTAAACTGATCACCATGTGTGTCAAAGCACAATAATAATATGGATGAATAATGCTCTCTTTTTTTGCTGGATTTATCAGGGAATCTCTCTCTTTAACAACCTGCTTATGTTCACATTTTCCCGCTGGTGCCAAAAGCTGTTTGTGTGTGTGCTTATGTACTCTGTTTGTTTGGGTGAGCAGATGCAATGTGCCTCGAGAGAGATTCCCTATGGCTGTGAGGTTTAAATGAAAAACAGATACATCCACTTGGAGACAGAATTAGTAAAACACAAGCTGTCAAACACAATTAATGATAACAAGAAACAGCAGTCAGGCCACCAGTAGAAAAAAAAGGCAGAGGATTCGTCCTTATTATCATAAAAAGTGTGATTGAATTCTCTTTGTAACAGTGTAGCTAAGCTACAAAAATCTGTCCGAATCATTCAATTTACCCACATGTAAAACGCCTGAGGAGACATTAATACGCCACAGGTACAGGAATAAAAAGTTTCAAGAACAAACCAAGGAGAAAACAGTTTCTTTAAGCATCACTCTTAATCATCCTTTCATTTGTGACTTTTTTGCATGCTTCCTCCTTCCTCTGCATTCTATATTTCACTGATACTCCATTTGAAATTTCACAGAAAACATTTTATTGCCTTTAATTTCTTATTGATTTTTGTTCATGTTTTGCATTGTGCATTTTATCAAGTCGGAATAAGTTAATCTCAATACAATTTAAGGAGGTTTCACAGTTGTCACATTGTTTATATTTGAAGCAATCTCAGCACCACGTGTAAAAGCCAATGCTGTAAAGTCGAGCTTACTGCACAAAACATACAATTTAAGTTTTTTTTATTTTTTTCTTCAAAATGTTGCACATTCAAAAAAAGGAATGATCACAAATACAATTATTGAAAGCTTATAACACAATGTTTTCATTATAGCCTAAAACTTGTGTATGTTTTTATAATATTGCACAACAACCTGTTCAAAAGTGAACAAAAATTAATATGTGATGCTGCATATTCAGCTACCATCTCCGTTTACTTCTTAGCTTTAGCAGTCTTATTATGTTGGAGTGTTGCTATCATTGTTACCTTTTTGCCACAGCGAAGTAACTGTCCTGACCATTGCATGCTGAGAAAAATTACATATGTGTGATTAAGGTATTCTCAAGGTCTATTCAAGGCTCTATGCCACAGTTTTAATGAGACGACCCTATTTGAATTTTTTCCAGCTCTACAAATTTTAATCAAACACCCAGTAGAGACACAAGGTTTTCCAAAAATATAGACATTTTGACCTTCAAATGTATTCGTAGTTCTTACAGATATTCACACAATCACATTGCAAAGTACAAACTCAAATGGATTTTATTGGGATTATGTGATGCAATCTACAGTATGTAAAGTAGAATAAAACTGTAAAGTGTAAGAACAATAATACAGGATATAGCAAAACATGAATATAAATCTCCAGTGTCTCATACATATCTATCCAGTATCTTTTGTTCTGATAAAATAGAATGGCCTAAGCCTGAGCCTAAATCAAACTGAGATTCAGTAGACTTGACATTGCATATTCCTACATTATCAATCCAACCAGACTGCACTTGAGCTATTACAAATCACTCAATGGCAGAGCAAAGCTGGTGGAGAAATACTTCCAAAATCTTAAGCTGCAACTGCAAGCAAAAGATAGCTCTACAAAGTATAGACTTGGCAGAGCTAAATAAAAACACATACCAAACTCTTCAGATTTTTTTTTTTTTTCTTTTTTTTAAACATTTTGTAAAACATGTAAAAGTTTATTTTCTCTTTACAATTATCCGGTCTTTAGTGTTTTCTTAATATCAAAATAGAATGTGTGCAAGTTTGTGGTTGTGATATCCATCTTCTTTACACCCTTGTCCCTAATGGGGTCTGGAGGTGCTGGTGCTTATCTCCAGCTACATTCTGGTCGAGAGGCGGTAAATTGCACAGGGAGAACATGCAAACTCTGTGCAGAAAGACCCCGGGCCGGGAATTGAACCCAGGACCTTCTTGCTGCAAGGCACCAGTGCTACCAACTGCGCCACTGTGCAGCCTTGGTTGTGATAGGTAGAAGGAAAAAGGCTAAATGGATATGTTCCCTGATGTTGTTCCAGATCAGTTTTCACTTGCACCTCTTTTTTTTCAATGTCTGTTTTTCACAATTTCCATTTTCCTTCAGCTTATCAACCTTATCGTCAGAAAGTTGATAACGTACTGGAAAAATATAAGTGAGTAAGCAGCTGGATGATCTTCTCTGAAAGTTTCATTTTTTTACATTTTTTTTAAACATGCCTTTGTTCTCTGTATGTTTAATAGGCTGCTTTTGAAATCTGGTGGCAGATCAGGATGTTTAGGAGGAAATAAAATACTGCCATCTTCCTATCTCTTCATGTGAGTGTCTCCATGTTCTTCGAGCAAGCTGTATATTAGAGCGTATATGCCCCTGGGAATTGCTGTGTATTTGTGTCTGTGCCTCAGTTTGCCCACAGAGTGTGCTTCTCTAGTTTCACTCATCTGTAACAGCTGGAATTATATTTGCTAATGGACCCACTTTTGGACTAAGAGGCTCAGAGGAAAAGTGGCCTATCTGACCCAAGGTAATATTTTGTTTTTGTCATTTTTCCCCTTTGTAAATAACTGACAAAAAAAAAATTATATTGCTTTTTTATTTTTATGTTTTTACTCTTTCTTACTCACAACTTTGACTGCAATATTAGTTCAGTTACATAACATCAGTCATTGTTGATTACACAAATATAGCATATATTCTGTCACACTTAAATATGTCAGATAATTAAATATATGTTAATATCAAGCCATGCTAAGATTTCAAATGATGGTTTCACATATGGACTGCATGGTGGCACAGTTGTTAGTATTGTTTTGCTGCAAAAAGGGTCATGTTTGTAATCCCTGGGGCTTGGCAGGTTCTTGCTTCACTCCAAAAATATGCAAGATAAGTGTCATCTGTCTGGAAAGAGCTATTTTTAAAAAATGTTTTGGCACTGGTGGTTGTTATGGTACAGTAAATTGATAAGAAATTGGGTGGAGGGTGTGCTGTGGTGGAGCAGGGGTTAAGCACAACCCATGTACATGTATGGAGGCCTTAGTCCTCAACGCAGTCGTTGCAGGTTTGATTCCCAGCCTGGCCCCCTTTCTCAGGACCAACTTTCCTGTCAAATAAAGGCCACTAGAGCCAATGAAACCTTTAAAAAAAATTGGGTGGAGAGAGAAGAGGAAAACATGCAGCAAATGGTCCAAAACCAGGAATCAAACCCAGGACAATTGCATTGAGGGCTATAATCTCTGCACATAGTGTGTGTGCTCTACCGACTGAGCCACCCAGCGCCCCAAGATTACACTAATTTAAGACTTTGGGATGTCAGGGGACCATAATGACAGCCATTATCCACAAATGTAAAAAAAATAAAAATAACATGGAACCTTGATGAACTTTCTCAAGAGTGAATGATCCATGAAATTACTTCAAAAGCACATTTAAAAGTCATCCAGGAGGATAAAAAGAAAACCCAGAAAAAGATATAAAGAGAGAGACAAGACTAGAGACTAGTCAACAAATGGCCTTCGTGTAAAAATATATGAGAGAAAAAATGCTGATCGGGCAGAAGGCTTTCGCATATTTAAAAAAAAGAAAAAAAAAAGTATGTTAACGATCCCAAACTCTTTTCTTAAATTATTATGTTAAATAACAATACAAAAGTTGAATATTTTAGACGTTGTGTACCCTGCTACGTTCTCTGTAAAACTAAGATATTGTTTCCGAAAAAAAAGGAAAAAAAAAAGATCTGTATAACATGGTAGAGGTAGTGTAGTGACCTGGGGTTGATTCACTTTGACAATTTGCAACCATAAATTCTCCTCTTTATCACAGTTTTTTTAAACCCTGGTCCGCAGGGCCAATTGTCCTGCAGTCTGCCTCCTATTTTTGGTCCAGTATTTGCAGATGCAGGGAATCAAAAATATTTGATGATTTAGTTGCCCCACATATACCAGGAGTTCACTGTAATTTAGGTGTTTGCCTGCTGCAGCGCTCCTGAATAGGCTGGTAATTAACAACTTCTGCAGCACTTGATGGCATGCTGAGGAGGTAATGCAGTCATTTGGGACAGGTGTGCTGGAGAGACACAGCTAAAGCTGAAGGACAGTGGATCCTGGAGACCCGGTTTAATAAACACTGCTTCAGCAGAAACTCCAAAAGGAGGAGATGTAACCATCATTTTATGACCCTAAGCTCAAATGCAATTAATTTATGGAGCAGGACAATGATGTGAACTACCAAGCCTGCCTCTAAAACCAAAACCAAAAACAAACAAACAAACAAAAAAAAACCAGCATAATGTTCATTTTGTGGCCTAATCAAAGTCTGGCTCTAAATCCAATGTGGCCAAAAATGAAAGCCTTACAGTGCAACTGAATTAAAACACTGAAAAGAGAGGTGAGTCCTAATTAACCAACAAATGTGAAAGACTCATTGCCAGTTGTTACAAATGCTTTAAGGGCAACTCTTTCCTCTGAAGGTGGCTCAGGGAGCAATTACCTTTTTCACAAATGGCCAGGTTAGTTTGCTACACTTGTTGTCCTTCATGACTGGAATCAATATTTGAAAATTGTTTTTTTTATTTACTTATATCTTTGTCTTGCACATAAATGTGGTTGATGACCTGAAACAAGTGGGACTCCAACAAAAACAAGAAAAAAAGAGACGTTGAAAATACTTTTTCATAGCAATGTACACACATATTCTCCTAGTCAATACAGTACACATTTTAAAAGCTAATCATGACGGAATAACCACTTCAGTTCAAGATTTCTTCATTCTATGTCTTTAACCTAAATTGCAGTGCAGATATAAGCATATTTATTCCCATGGGGGACAATGATGGAGCAAAGGCCCATCAGTTCTGCATAGTTGGTATGAAAAGCATTACCACCTGCCATTAAATTAGTAGCATGCGACATCTGCAGGCACATCTGGATTCACAAAGTGATAGAGTATCAGCAAAGCATCGCATGACACTCACCACCTATGCTGAGTCAAACTGAGATAATGTGCTCTGAAATGAGAAGTCAACAACCCGAAAAACTAGCACCATGCACAGCAACTAAAGGTAAAAATAAATCAAATCAAAGTCACATTTTCATGAAAGAAAAAAAAAAAGCCCTTGGGGTTATGTTTGTAGAAAAATATACAGGTGTAAGAAAAATTAGGCATTTTTAAAATAATAAAAAATACTTTTGTGTTAGTTCTTCTAAAAGGGACTAAATCCAGCTTTGTGATGAAATTGTAAAAGCAGCCAAAAGCATTGAAAAGCAGGTTTTTCATAAGTAGTCAAGCTTTCAGCTCTTTCTAGCAATTTTCAAGAAAGTGATCCACATTTCTCTCCAAATTTAATAAGATTCCGCAATTTCCAAGCCAAAGCAGTTTTTTCTGCTATAAAACAAGTAACGCAATTGTCACATGCCTCTACCATTTCTTGCCAAAGGATTTATAATTAAAACATGGGCATCTAAAGAATAAAATATTAATTCTCTCTTCAAGCCAAGCAAAAAACAGAGTTTGACAATTCCCCATCACACAGACACATGTTGTGTTGATTCTCCTGCAGAGTGTAATGCAACTCTTCCAGTGGAACATGACTGTGAAAGATTTTTTTTATTTTTTTCCCAGCCGCTTCATTATAGTGAGTCATGTTGTGTGTATAACGGAATTATACAGAGTTGCCCTTTTACCCCCAAAGTAAATGAAAAGATTTTTGTCTGTCTTCAACTCGGGTCACTTTCCGATTATCCCAACGCACTGCTGCTGAAATGAGTCATCAGGTTGGCTAGATGGAATTACCTGAGACAAGACATTACATCTTGGCTAGGACATTATATTGTCAAGGTTTTAATAATACAATGGCGTGTGGGCAAGGTGTTCGCGAGGGTGCGGAGGGTGATAATGATACTGAAAGGTGATGGGAGGTGAGTTTCAGTTCACAGCAGAGCCGCTCTAGTTGCCTGTAGTATTAACACTTTCTGGCTAGCAGTGTGAATTTCCACATAGCCTTTTTAATCTGAAATTGATGCATATTTGAAAATGTGGTGACGTTTCTTCACTTGTAGAGACAAAATGTTGCTGTAATATTGACTTGTCAGCCCTTTTATAGTTCTTTGCTAGTTATTTTAATATTGAAAAGAAAAAGCTCAGTTTTCTCAAGGGGTTTAAGTTCAAGTTCAATAGATTAAATATTAAGATACACATTTGAAAACATTTTTACACTTCAGACTGAAAGCCTTTGCTACACCTCAAAACTGGTGAAATTAATCAGAATATAATTCAATGTTATGCAAATGAGCTACTTTTATTTTTATTTTATTTTTTATTTAAACCTTAAATCATATTTAGTAAGTTTGCTTTTCTTTTAAATTTTCCATTCGGTACAAATTTGTTAAAAAATGTATCAAGAGATGAAAACACCTCTCTCAACCCTCCGTTCAAAACTTCGAAACTGAACTCTGACCATAGTGTACATGACAGCAGGTCAAAGTTATGGTCAGCTGAAATGCTTCTAATAGTCCTGTATGCATAATGTACTTAGAGGACGAAATATGGCTCCACTGCAAAGCAGCAAGCAAAGATATGTATAAATGAGTCTGCTTCCTGGTTGATCTTGCAAGAAAATATGTGAGCAGCCTAAGGGATTTTCAACTCGAAAACTGCCACAGCACAAGGGCAAAAGGGTAGCCGTCCATATTTAGCTGGAGCCATCAGCTAGCCAATCATCATGGATTAGGAGGTATTGCAGTCTTTCAGCCTGAACTAAGAGGCAAAATCCTTGAACAAATTGTGCATGTGTGGATGCACTCACACCGTGACTCACACACATTATTTAAGAGAAACCAAACAAGAGAGAAAGCCTTTGTTTTGCTATCATAAACCCAAGTTATGAGCTTGCTTTGGACTTACCAGCATCAGGAGAGCAATAAAACTGGTGTGATAAGAGAAAGAAAGTATGAGAATGTTTGAGCACAATCCTTGGATCTTGACTTTTAATCAATTTCTGGTTTCTGTAAGTGTTTAGTTCCACTTCACCCTCATGCTGAGGGTGGCAAATTGTGAAAATATAAGAAGACTAAAAAACTAAAATCATGGACACCACTGGGCCTTGATCTTTACAAAGGTAGCATGGCACAACACAATCTCAAAGTAGTGATTCATGTCAGAAGCTGATAGCCAGGTGTATCGCTATTTTAAAATCAGAGTTTGAAACCACAAAAATATATTCTGATGACCTTCATGTAGCTTCAGCTCCTTCAAATGACAGATGCAGGGATTTCATTGGTTGTCCTACAGCCTCACTGCAACACCCATGGTTGCTAGTCTGCTGTCTGAAAAGAATCCCCAATAACTATACCCCCCCTTGTTTAAAAAAGGGCAAATTTCAATGTTTGGGAATGTGTTGGTTACCAGAAGCATCCAAGTATCCCTCTTTTTTGAGTAAATCTATTTCAAAGCCAATAGGAAAACCACCTTTATGGATAAGCATGTTAGAATTAGCATTAGCTTACTAATTGCTAAAAAGGCTAATTGCCTCATTAATATTTGCTTATTAGGCTTCAAACTTTAAATTAAAGACACAGAAGAAAATATAGGCATTCTGCTCAATAAGGGTTTGAAAAGTCTTTAAGTTTATTAGTTCAGATCTTTCTCCACTCTGAAGTAGTCATACCTAAGATCAATTTATCCTTAGAGTTAAAACATTTCCCTACAAATTAAAATAAAAAAATAAAATCTACATACAGTTTGGACACAAGTTAAGAAGACAGTACACTGAGTTTGCAATGCCCAACAGAAAACAATCAAGTAGACAGGGTTGAATAGTTGTTCAAAGTTGCAGAAATGAAGATTTGCCCTCTCTTAATTCTTCTGTTGCTGACCTATTGCCATGAAATTCCTTTCAATTAGCCTCAGCATGTGTGACTGAGGGATATCCTCAATCAGAGCCGATGGCAATCAGCCGACTAATTCCATTTTGATTAGCCATCTCTTAGTGCGTCTGCCACACCTGCTCGGACACGCACCACCACCCCACCCCAACGTTAGAGAGAGAGTGCTCCATCATTAACGAGACGCCCGGTAACCACACTGACCCGACAACACATTCCCAAAACATTCCATCAGTCAGCAGAGCGTGTGCATGAGCTCGTTTTATGGTACGCTCATTAATTACATTGAGATGGGATTGGCTGAGTTCGGGGTCGTGTAGGCTCCTGAGATGATAAAGGATATGGATAATGTGATCAGTCATTAGCACTTAACAGTTAGCAACTTGGATGAAACATGCTTTATTAGAATCTAAAAGGAAGAGAAAGTGAAGTGAGTTGAATAAGGTCACTTATGCAAAGTCATGTAAGAGGAGAAGACTTTAAGGGGGGAGACAAGAGGGACCAAACTAAAGGGTGACGAGGAATCAACAGCAGAGAAAACCAAAATTATGACAGAAAGAAAAAGTTAATGAGTCTTTTAATTTTCTGAGACCTTTTAATGCAGGTTTGTTTTTGTTCTGTTTTTTTATTATTTATTTTTGTATTTTTTTTTATTATTTTTTTTGTTATGTGGGAAGTAGACAAAAACTAATTTACCATTCACAGTTTTTTTCAGGCTCATTTCTCCAGTCAATTAGAATGTTAGCAGTTAATGCCCAAAAATATTCTCTCCATCCATCTTTCCATTTTCAGTAATAGTGTTCAAGGTTGCAGTGAGATCAGGCTCAAAAATTCATCTTAATAAATACCACGGAAAGTCAGACACAAATAATAAATGTGGATCTGCTTCATGTAACAAACCACTTAAACATCTCTTCAACAATATTTTAAACATTTTGTAAAACTTACACACTTTATCTATTTGACTAAGTGTAGCTAGTCTCAGCAAACGTGTTCAAACGTGTAGCCTACAACTGTCCAATCTGAGGGGAAAAAATAGCTTTTGGACTCACACAAAATTTTCCATCCCTTTATCTTGTGTACAATACGTAGATATGAGATGTGTCATTCAAATCATCAATCATTTTTGTTTTTCTATGGCAAAGTGAAAACTTTAAGCGCATCACAGATCTGAGGTCAGTGTTTTGATAACACTGCAGTAATGCCCTAGTGAAGGTTATATAGATTATTCTCTTTCTAAAAAAAAAAGAAAAAAAAAAAGGATGGCCATACCTCATAGTGGTAGATAATATGGCAAAAGCATTGAAAGCATTTCAAGATAAAATATTAAGTGTATTAATATTCTCCAGTATTAAATGTCGCATTACCAGGAGGATATGAACAGCTGCTCCCTAATATTTATGTTTTTTCCTTTGCTGTGGAGACAAAGTTTAAACATTTAAGTTTTACATACTGTAGATTTATGAATCCAATAATCTCCATAAAAGCCAGATTTATCTGCTGTCCCTTTAAGGTTCTCAAGCTCTTATAAGTTTACGTTCAGATCAAGTAATTATTTTTGGGAGACAAAAGGATCTCAGAGCTCAGTTTTTAGTTAGAAGCTAACGGTTTCCCACAACAGTTAGCTTCTCCGATTAAATTGAAATGGTCATAGAACTTTTCCAGAAACATGGATATGAACACAAATGCATCTTAGCCCTTGATTATCTCTGGTATCCACAATGCAGTTGTTCCTAAACGTTTTGATACTATAATTTTAATGATTTGCTGCAAACACTTCTTATATATTCAATCACAGTTTTTATCCTTTGAGCGCATGCTACAAACATTTGGTTAATTAGAGACAGATTAATCTGAGTTAAAGGAACAGTAGTAAGGAGGTCTGCAAATGAATAGCAAACTTGTGAACTGAAGAGATAAGGTACTGATGTTTATCATTTGTATTGCTCCTTGCTCTGCCTCTTTCTTATTCCTTCGTCCTGTCTTTCTCTGCCACTAACTAATTCCTTCAGGCTCATTTAGTTAATTAAGGCCATGAAATGTTTCAGAAACCAATTATGCCATGGCATTATTAAAAGACCAACCTTCCTTGTAAGTGCAGATAGCGTCTGACTCTTGTCTTCGAAGAGAGAGAGAGAGAGAGAGAGAGAGAGAGAGAGAGAGAGAGAGAGAGAGAGAGAGAGAGAGAGACAATAGGTTGACCTAAGCATCTTCAGAAAAAAAAAAGTTTGGATTCATGCAGAGAAATGCAACATCAGCACATTCATTTTCTTTGGTCTATTCTTTTTTTTATTCACATGTGGATATATTTTTTATTCTTTTAACACTTTCTTTCAGTAAATCTTCACATAGCAGTGACTGACCTTGACCATCTTTACAATTGAATTTTCTTAAGGATAAGAGGGGCCTGACATCACATAATAGGAATGCTTGGGCACGGACGTTTTCTCTTATTAGGACAGGAGCGATGGTTTTTAACAGTTTGAAATAGAATAAAAGGTGTAGACTGAAATATTAATTCATCATTCATATCGTAAAGATATGTGGATATTGCCACCATTATTGCTTCCTTGTTTTGTTCAGGGGGGCATCCCAAACAGGTTTTTTTTTTGTTTTGTTTTTTTTGGTAAAATCAATAATATATTTGATCCACCTATTCCACTTGGCAAAAAGTCTTGAGGCTTCTCTGAATCATATTTACAGAGAACAGAAAGTTTAATTTGATTTAATGTCCTGTGATGGACTGGCGATCTGATCAGGGTGTACCTCGCCTCTCGACCTTTGACTGTTGGAGATGTACACGGACATCTGCACTACAGGTACGACATAAACTGAACGGTTCATGTTGATGAGCTAATTCTGACTTGTGTTTCATTTGTGTTGAGCCATGTTGCATTTAAAAGTAGCAGCAAGGTGACAAGAGCTGAGAATCTATACATTAAATGCATGTGAAATGAAAGAAAAATGTTGAATGGTTCTCAAAATTGTTTACAAATGAAACAATTGTGGTTGGCCATTTATTGATCACCTGTCTAGCCCCCTTTGACAATCTGTCAAGCTTGGCAATTCTTTGTTATACACTTTCTATCTAGCTTTTTATAGAATAATGAAAAACAACACTGCTGAAATAAAACCAAAAGGAGTTCAAACTTGCCACAAATATGGAAGGGAAACATTAAAAAAATTTAATAAAGTGGCCCAGCCATATATAATAATGAACGTTGTAACTAAATTATTCCACCTGATATAAAACACTACAGGTGAAGTTAAACCTGCATGTCACCATGAATAGCCTATACCCACTGGGAAACATGGTAGTGGCAGCATCAATACATGATGAAACTTCTCCTCAGAAGGATCTGGTCAATAAATCAACTTCTTTGGAAAATAGTGCATGGCAATTTGGTATAAAGATTTTCCCTGACTGGGAACTTAAGTTCCCAGTCTTTGTTCCCCAGTAGACACGATGCTCTGTTATCCCCATTACTTTGGACATATTGAAGCAACACATTGAATGCCAGGGGAAGACACTGATGCACTATGGGAGTTCACTCCCTCAAATCAACATACTCCATGAAGTTACACGGATTTGTACAACATGCTCAGTGATTTGTATTGCAATGTTATGACATTTATGAAGGGAGAAGAGCAAGAAGAGTTTCACAGAAGTGCAGATGTTGATTCTGCTGCTTTGAGTGCTATTTTCAGAATATGCAAATAATCTCTGCAACGATTGACACTGAAGGTCGTTAATTAACATAAGTCAATTCCTCTGTGCTTCTTTTGGGAAAGAAATATACCAGCATTTCATCTCGGCTCACAGCAGAGTGCAAATGAAAGGTGTCTCATGCAGTTCAAATTTAAGTGGCAAAGAAATAATGTTTAATTCAGTTTCTTTGTCTAAAATACATAGATGTTCTACTAGTTGTCCACAGAGGTCAGATATTAATTAGCCATGATCTGATTGTGACTTTACATGATTGTTTTATGACCAAAGATTTGATTATTAGAAACTATTGAACATGAGACAAATGTGGAGAAAAGTATAATTGATCTTGGAAAGTTATGGGTTTAATTCCAGCTTCTTAAGGTCTTAATTTCCTACGCTAAGAAATAAAAAAAATATAAAGAGATTTTTGCCATCTGTGCTGAATTATATCATTATATATTTTAAACATTGTCTGACCATGAGGTAAATTAATATTTGAAACAATTACCAAAGATTTAAATAGATTATATATTCTGATTTATTTGAGATAAAGATAGATTAACTTATTTGACACATGGGTGTAGTTCAATTAAAACCTATGCATAAATATACATTAGGGTGCTTTTTTAATTAGTGAACTATGGTCCTTGTGGCTTTTCATTTTGCTGAGTTTCCACCCTCAATATTTTAGCTTTTTGCTTATGTGACATGTTTAGATTTGATCCCAATACCATGGTCTGGTTAAAAAAAAAAGAAAAAAAAAAGCCCCTTAGTCTTTGCTTTTTCCAGGGGTCTGGACCCTCGGCTATTGCAAAATGATTACTTGCTGGAGGCGTGGACTCTGAAGTTTTAGATATTACCCCATCACTAACGTTTGGCTGTGGCTTATGACATTGCCTGCGCTGTAAACAATCAGCCTCCACTGCTATGAGAGAAGTGGGACAGAGGAGCAAAAAATGGCAGCAGCAGGAAGAACCAACTTCAGTAACCACAAGTAAATCAGAGGCATAATTAAACAAGAAGTGAAGGAAAAGTGGCAGAAAGAATGGAATGAAGGAAAGAAAGAAAGGAAGATCTTAAAAGAAAGTGGGAGAGATGAGAAGGAGAAACAGAAGAAAAGATCAATTACTAACAATAAGATTTGGACAGACTGGATTAAATTATACATTATTTACAATAAGCAAACATGATATGGGACAATGTCAATTGTGTGGAGAATTTGAAACAATAGCAATAGTTTGTAGGAGATATGAAATAGAAGGTCAATGTTGAAGGAATGTAGATAAAAAAAAAATAATTAAACATATTACATGGAGATTCAAAATGCAAAAGTATTCAAATTTAATTAGGTATTTAGGGACAAAATTGATTAACAAAATATAATCCATAATGCATTTATGATACATTTTAGCCATACTCCATACCAGTAGGTGGTGGTAATGCTCACCAAACATTTCTTTTCAACCAGAGGAGATGGTAGTCAGTGTTAATTCTATATTTGAAATCCTGGCCAACATGGACTAAATGGCTTCGTTCACGTTCTCCACTGCCATTCCCAAATCAATTTTAAAACGATGCAGAAAATTTACGTCATAGTTTTCAACTAATTTTGTTCGCTGATTGGAAGGAATGCCAAACAAGCAAATCCCTTTCAAACAAACAAACAAACAAAAAAGGTATCCTTAACTCTCCTGAACACAGACAACTGAGCCGTCGTGTTAAGCGTTTAGTATATTGTACTTTGTTTTCAAATTATGTTTATGGTACTAGAGGAAACATGTTCCAAGTAGGCTGCTTATCAAAAGCGTTTATTGATATAGCTGTGCACAAAGTTTTTCCTTGTTTTAAATCACATAACCCAAGAGTGTTTTTAACGGACTTACAGTGACGTTGGAAGTATTGGGGAAAAGTACTAAACAAGCTTTTTACAGGATGCGTAGTTTACCATATGTTGTGCAGGTGTTACCAATCATTTTAATAACAGACAGGTCAGTGACTCTAGCTAGTGGATTACTGGCAACGATTATTGGCAGAACTAAGTGGATGGAAGCCAGCTTTAATGCAATTAGTTCCACATTTGCTTCATTATGTCCAGTCAAATAATTTTCTCTGAGAAACAAAATCCGAATTGTGGCAGCATTTTCTTTATGTGGCAAAGAACACTTTATAGTCAAAATAGTTGTCTGAAATTATTTTTGGTAGTGCAAAAAAAGGGCACTTACACAAGAATTTTTTCCTTTTAAAAATGAATATAGTGAAGCCACATGTTTATGAGAAAGTACTGATAAATTCTAAGCAAGCCCCAACACCACTTTTTCCTCAACCCAATATTTCATTTTTGGGGCTGTGGGGAGAAATTTTAAATGGAACACCAAATTATTATTATATTTTTATGGTGGTGTATTATGTGACAAATAAGGTCACAAAAGTAAAGACACTAAAACTAAGCATATCATACTTATTCATTTGCCTAAAAGTCATGCCTAATTAATTTAAGAAATATGTCTTCATCTTGTTTCTCTTCACTTTCTATTGTTTCTTTCTTGCTTTTGCCTAAAGGTTTACCACTGCAGTTACTCTCTTATTCTTCGATGCTTTATCCCAGATTCGAGTTTTTTCCAGTTTGCCTACGTTTGAAAAAAATGTTTTTATTTCTTTTCTATAACAGTCTGAACGAAACCATGTTTTCTTTGATATCGCTTACTTTGGAATTCCTTATATCATGCCAGGAATGTTTTCAGAGTGAGCCACTTAAAAAAGTAACTGGAAACTCTATGTTCAGGTCAAGGAATAGATATCCTCTCTACTAATTCTTCTGCTACTCTAGATAGAGAAGCACAACCAAAACAGACCTCTACAAGCAGCTAACTCATCTGGCTCATTTCAGAAGGTAAGACATCAGTAGACAAACCCAGAAAGGACCAATAAAACCACATTTTACAAAAGACTGAACATGAAACATTTCACAAAGCTAATAAATCTTTCACTATGATGCAAAAATGCAGATGCTCTTGTAGAGGAGTGACTCTAATTGGCTTACTGCCAGCTTCATTGTGAATACGGCCAAGGTGGTATATGAAGACCACAAATGTTGATTGATACTCATTATTTCTAATTAATGACTCTTCTTGTTTAACAAAGTAAGCAAGTACTTTGTTTCACTACAAATTAGTACAATATGTAGCTATCACTACAAATTATAGTGATTAGTTCAGTTTGTTGCTAAAATATGTTCTATTGTTAATACCACAAACTTCAGTGTCTTTTGTAAAATGTATCTGAAGCACAACAAAGAAATTAGTGCATAATTATAATGTGGAACTGATATGAAGTATGTTTTTTTTCCCAGCCCCTTTTTGTTTTTTGATTCGTTTTTATATAAACAATCTTAAAAGTGTCGTGTGTGTTTGTTTTCTAGCCTCCCTGATCACTACTTTCTTAACCCCTTTTTGCACATAGTCCAGGGAAGAGGTGCCCAAAGTCGGCCCTCAAGGGCTGGCATCCTGCACATTTTAGTTCTCTCCCTGCTGGCAATGACAACCTTTTCAGCATGTCAATGTTCTTCTTAGGCCTTCTAATGAGCCATCATTGGATCCAGGTGTGTTAAACCAGGGAGACAACTAAAACATGCAGGTCTAGGGTTTCTTCAGCTAGGTTAAAAAGTATGATTTTGATCCAACCAATAAAAAGAACACCTTCCTTCATATGTGTCCTATGTCCCCTTTGTAGCTTGTGTCCAACTGGAAATATAAATTTTTTCCAAAAGTTGCTATTGGTCACTATTCTTGCATTAGTTCTAGCTGTATACAGTGCAAGAGTTATAACTCGTTAAATCACCTATGTTCTCTAACTTAACTGTAAGGCTTTTGTGAAGCACTGCATTTATGTGATATATAGTCACAGAATTAAAGCCATGAGCCT
>CAEFZX010004620.1:0-25530 GCA_903066825.1 Alfaro cultratus | reverse complement strand
ATACAATAAAAGAGATGGTGCAGAATAAACAGCACTAAATTACAGCAATCTGACACTGTGAGATTAGTAGATTAAAACGTTTAAAAAATGTTTACAAGACTCCACTCTGATAGCTACTACAGATCATGCCTTTTCTTGCCTGAAGTTATCTTTAAAATCTGTTGAACTCGCTAACTAAAATAACTGAGCTCATCTTGTAGGACTGAACACTGGAAAAGTGGAGTATTTACAGGTTGCATTGCATGAGAAGATGTAATCTGAGGAGTTAGACAATAATCCTCCAAGAAAAGGTGACCAATCTGTTTATGAGCTCCTCACTGGGAAAACGCCAAACAATTACAACTATTAGAGCCAACAACAACTCTAGATCCATTTAAAGACTGAAGAATTAGATGTGGGCTTTGAGTTGGAATCAGAGCTTTATCGGAGTCTATATTTAAAATGTGACAGCATGGGGGGTCCATACCTGGCTGTTACTCACTGAAGCGGAGCTCCTGTCAGGCTCAAAGTCGAATATGCTCTTGGGTTGAGGCTGTTGCTTTCCAGGGTCAGACAGCTTATCTACATCTTCGCTCCTAAAACGTAACACCCCAACACAAGCACAAACACAGAACAACTCAAACATGGCGTCATTGTAGGTGCCTGTGACAACAAATCCAAACTCGCCTCTGCAGCATGTTTTCTCTGAAAAGGAACTGGCACGATGTTTTGGGTTGGTAATCACAGAAGCAGTCAGCTGCAGTCATTTGCTAGGTGCTGAAAAATGTCAACACATGAACTTTAGCACAAGCATCAATTTAATTTCAACAGGCCTGACTGACTAACAGTGTAATATTTCTTGATTAGGATGAGGAAATTAATTTTTTCTACAATTTCTTTTATTTGTAAATCCTTCACGTTTCCTTCTGTTGGTCACAATACATTCTGACTCAGTCACCTGTGGACCTCCACGTTGCACTTGCACTTGGCTCAGCATGGTGCAATATCCTCACTTTACGGCATATGAAATACAAATAAATTGATTTCAGAGCTCAACATAGTTTTCATACATCATGACCAAAGGTGAGGTGATAGACACACCTTCTTTCTGGGTAAGACCATAAAGTAAAACTGGAGGAAATTTAACGTATAAACAGAACTTTAACCAGAGCAAGGTAATGTGATCTGAACCACAATATCATTCCACTTTAGCAGGTTGGATGATGCATACAGCAGCATTTCAAATTTGCGTCTTATCTCTAAAGATGTTTCACAGATTTGCAGCAGGGAGAAGTTAGTCAGGCTCTATCCCTTCTTTCAACGGGAGGAGAAAGATAAATTTAGCACTTTTCTTTCCACATCAAAGAGTACAAGTGGTTTTAACCATTTCATTTTCAATACAAAGCTCCAGTTTGGCTGCACTGAAAAAACAAAACACTTGCACATTTATGTGCAAGTGTTTGCATTGTGCTTATACATCATAAGATACACGCTGTAACTTATGATCTAAGATAGCTATGACTTCTTTTGACCAAAAATCAGATCACACAGGTGCTGAACAAAAATAGCGCAAAATGCAACAAAATTATCAGAAAAACATACGATGCATAGAGCTGAGCATCGAATCGTCACATCAGTATTCAGCAGTGACCGATGACTGGAGATTAAGAAAAACATCTTCCTTCTGCAGCCATGAAAGAGCATCATGTATAAGATCTTTATAAAATGTTTAATTAGATCTATCTCTAAATGAATGAAAGAATTAATTTCAATTTTAAGTAAAATTCTGTGTTTCCAAAAATGTAAAACTCACTGCAGAGTAGGTGAGTTTTACCTATTCTCATTTGTTTGATTTGACTGCAGGGCACTGGCTTCAATTTTCCAACCACAGCAAAAACACCAAACATTTAAGCTATAATGAAAATGCATAAAGGCGTGAAGTGAGTGAGAGCCTATCTCAGATTGTTGTTTTTTGAGCTTGTCTTCTTGAATGCAGAATAATTAAAAACTCTCCAGCAAACTGGAAAAAGTCGAATCAAACCCAATAAACTCACCAATCTGGCAGGGATCCGTAAGGCGTCAGTCTAAAGAGATTCTTGTCTTCTTCCATGATTTTTTCTCTCTCTGCAGATGACTGGAGCCCTGTGGATTAGTGAATCATGAAAAAAGAGTCCAAAGGAAAAATGCAATGATGATAAGCAGTATGTTGGGTCCACTCACGTTCTGGTGACCACCGCTCTGAGTCCTCTAGTTCTGGTTGAAATGAACAAAGAGACTCATTTGAAACTTTTCACAAATGTGAAACGCGGCAGTAAAAGTCAGACATGATTTTCAGCACATCCACAGGATAAGTAAAGCAAAAAATGTCAAACTGAAAATTCTCTCTATTTGCACAATCTTGAATGACTTCTTTGCAGTACACTGGGTATATTAATCATTTTAATAAGAGTTCTAGCACTAATGTGTTAAATTAAAAGAGATAGAGGTACTTTGTTCAATACTTCTTATAAATTCACCTGTTAAAAGTTGACAATTTATGAGTGGGGTAAATTATACCAATGCTTCTTTTAACTGGAATGTATTTATAGTTTTTCATATTGCACTATGATTTGTTTTCATTTTCAGTCACTGATAAAATTCTGATTTAGTTGTCAGAAAAGTGAGAGTTGGTTACATTTTGTCTCAAGGCACCAGTTCATAAGATAAGACAAACATTCAAAAAATCCCTTTAAAACGACACCCAAATTCCTGCTAAAATAGCAGCGAAAAAAATTGTTTTTCACGGCACATGAAAGAGAAGAATGATTAAGGCTTAGGAGGGGCTGAGAAAAGAACCTGGATTATTGTCAGTCCTCGTGAACAGAAATGCCAGAAGATGTTTATGCTCTTTTTTTTTTCTCCTTCAGTAATAAATTGTTTGCCCGATGATCTCAAGAGGCTGACATATTGACACGGTGGGATTTATTCCGTGTTTGCATTTGTTAAAAAAAAGTCGAGGAAGAGTTTCTCACCCTCAGGCTTCTTGTGAATCTGTCTGAACATGCTTCTGTACCAGTCTCTGGGCTTGTTCACGCTCTGGTGCATGCAGGGAGGAGAACAGACAAGAGAAATCAACCTGACCATGTTGTTGGATTGCACTGGTTTTAGCGAGAAGTTCTGGTTATTTGTATTTTACCGATCTGGACGCAATGGGCATCCCGGTCTCATCCACTGGACCGATTCCTGAGAACTTAATAAGCCTCCCCTCGTTATTTGGTTCCCAGCTATGCGGCAAAGTGGAAGAGCCCTGGAGTCCGTTGGACAGTTCACCTGATACAGACAGCCATGAAAAAAATCACATTATTTTTCTGATTTATTATTGAGTGACAGGGCCCAACGAAAACATACAAAATCAGATTTTAAAGGTCCAATTGATTTTTCTGACTGGGAAATCGGAAATTCACTGTTCCGATTACAACTGGAAAATAGAAATGCTTTCCAGTTGTGGAAATTTGAAACTTTTTAAATTTGAAACGTTATAAATTTACCTTGCGACTGTGAAGGTCCATAGTACGATCCGAAGCTCGGAGTCACTGGACCTCCTCCATTAAGCTCTGGCTCCTTGAATAAACAGAAATATCTAAATAAGTCCTGTAGTTCATATAGAAAGCATATTTCTGGTTGGAAATAGTGTCAATAACTGTGCCACAGGTGACCTTGTCTAAAAAATATTTATTGATTTGAAATTGCTCTCCAAATTGAATCGAATTGAAATTAAAGGTTGAATGAAAAATAAATTAAACATGGAGATGTTTTAAGTCTTTTTTTCACAGTCATGTGTAAAAATGTAGTGCAGTCTTTTTCCACAGGGAGGAGCTCTTGTTCCTTATTATCACAGCCATCACATTAATACAGCCTGCAGGGCATGGTATACCTTCACAGCGCCAGATGTCAGTCCTGTGGAGCGAAACGGACTCAGCGGAGGACTAGGGAGTCCAGGGGAGATGACCACCACATGCTCTGGAGAAGTCAGGATGTGCTGGCTTGAAGAAATGTCAGGCTTCCCAGAAAGATAACTCTGGGAGCCATTTGGATGGCCCGCTACTTCCGCACTTTGCTGCACACAGAGGAAATTAAAAAAGTATGGATGAACCAAAACAATGCGTGAACTCTGCTTCATCGTGTCTTCCTGTGGACCCTGGATAAATAATGCTCTGTGGAAAGGTCATGTGAACTTGTTAGCAGTCCTGCTATTCTCCAGGGAATAACTGTCCTCTCTGAGGGAAGCCTGTGATGAAAAGATCCTCCAATTTATTTAAAGCACAAGCAGTGGAATGTAGTGCTTCACCATTTTCATCATTTTTCTCACAAGAACTGCAGAAAAAGCTTCATTGAAGAATTAAAGTTGATGGGAATGACTAAAAGAGCATTGGAGTGTTTAATGAGCTCATTAAGTGTTCACAAGTCAGAGGGTGGAGCAAGACGTCAGGATGAGGATAAAAATGTCAACCGCAGAGTCCAATGGTCTCCTTGGTGATTCTTGTCCTTCTCAGCCACCTCATGATTGAGAGTTTAAGCCACCATTGAAACACTCTGTATTTGAATCAAGTGCTTTGGTCCTTTCTGTGTGGTTGTCAGGGGTCATGGGGAAATACCTGTCTCTTAGTAACAGCAAAGGAAAGATATGTTGTTGTGACGCAGACAGTACTGACTTGATCAATAGCAGGGCTGTTTATCACTTTTACTACTACATGATTTAATACTAACTTGCTTCTTCTAGTTTCCATATGTCTCAAATGTTTGTCAGATAGTGAATAATGCTGCCAGGCGTTTCCTTATCTGGTCACACCATTTACAAAAAGAAAAATGTTCCTGTCTGTTCCCGATACCTGCAGTTAGCCTACTGTCTGTGATTTTATGTTAGCTTATCTCTGTTAATTATTTAATAGAATAAAATTAGAACCTGTTTGTGTGTACAGCTTGTAGTGACAAAGAGACTGTATTGGCTCCTGCAGCTTCATGTTTGTCTGAGTCATGTGACCTGCTCTGCACGCTGCACTGTGATGCATAGAGATGTTGAAACGGCAGTCATTAACTTTTTCAAATCAAAGTGTTCAGTTTCTGAAGCAGGAGAGCAACTTTTTGTCCACAAACTGCCAACTGTAACTGCTGCAAAATATGTTACAACCCAAATTATCAACAGGTCACATATGCACAGAGCAAACATGCTAACATTAGCCTAGCATTTTAGCTAACTGGTCAACATAAAAACATGGTAAACTGGGGAAGCCTAAGAGTTTATTGAAGGCCATAGCTGCATGCAGATTCACATATATCTTTATAAACAAATGATAAAGCTATGTGGGGTTCTTGTGACATATTCTGCATAGTAACCAAGTTAACCCATAATGGAGCGTATTATTGAGACCATCCTTGTGGAAACTCTGATTGGGGAAAATCAGCAGATGCCAACAAAAGAAAAACAACCAACCAAAGAAAGAACAGATCCTGCAGAGTCCTTAATGCTGTTGGTGAGTGAGACACAACATCAATACTCTGTGGTGGTCTTTTAAATTGGCCATAAATTCATTTGGTGAAGGCTTCATTAAAAAGAGAGTTGCATGAGTGCCAGTTAAAAAAAGAAAAGACCTGCAATTTATTTGTCTCTTGTGGCCAAAGCAAATCTATTGGTTTTATGTATAAGCTGAACTGGTAATCTTTTGATTACTGCCGAGAATAGCATTATGCACTTTGTTCATTCCCAAAATCTCAGATAATTTCTAAAATTTTAATTGGTTGAGGTGGATAGCAGCAGAAGGGCACCATACATGGAAGGGCCACAAGTTACAATACTATTGTAGACTATGTAGTAAAATGTAGTGTGTTATTTTACTCCAGTTCATAGCTTCTACTTTTTTGAGCATTGATTTGAATGTAGGATTACACTGGAACATGGGGAAAAAAACACATTCCCACTGATAAATAATTCTGACTGCTAACTGAGGCAGAAGGTTATGATCAGGACATTTAATAAAGAAAATGCTTTACCTGAGTCTGCATATGATCAGTTATGGTTCCTCTGTGGCAGAGATCAATATTTTTATCTCAGCATGAAGGATCTGCAAAGACACATAGTGAATATATCAGGTTTGTTTGTGTGAAACACATCCCACACAGTTTGTATTAATTTACTTGTGTGAAGTTATTTTTTTGTGTGTGTGTGTGTGAGTGTGTCTGTGAGTATTACTCTTTTTTAGAGCAAGTCATATGTTTGCCTGCTGCAAATATTACTAAGTTGGAGTAAAGAAATGCATTCAAATCCCAAGTCTTATTTATTGTAAACTCTTTAAGTAACTTCAGAAAGTCCAGCTAAAAGCACTGAACAAAACATAATCTTCTCAAACAGTGTGAAACCATTTAATAAAGTTTGCAAAGAAAAACATTTGTGCTGTCAGCTGAAACTGAAATACTTTGCATAAGCTATAAACTGAATGACAGAGATTTGCTCACTGTCTTTTATTCAAACTATCTAATCCATATTAATAGATGCCTCTCTGAATGCTTTAAGACTTTATCTTATCTATTTTTATTCGTATGTGTTTTTAAACCCAAGTAGTTAATATTCATGAGTGATTCCCGCAGGCCTCTCTGTTATAAATATGCTTTTTTTCTCCCAGACGGACTCGACAACTGTTCCATTATCCCATCCAAGCCGTAACCCAGTGAGGGAAAGTCAACGTCACCCACATTTCCCTGCAAACCCATCCAAAAACAATGAGAGTGACTCACATGCCCCCCCCTCGTTTTTCCCAGTAATACAATTCTGTAATGACCCTGATTTTTGGATTGGATGACGGAGAAGGACAAGTACTGAAAGTTATACATCAGTTATACCTGCTGTTTCGACATCAAAGACATTGTGGATGGTGAGGAGGGTGGGTGGAGCTCTTTCCTGCTCTGAATGAGGCGGGCGTCTGTAGCAACTAAATAGTCCATAATGACTTTGCAGGGATGAAAACCACAGCTTCTACACTGCTTCAAATCCCTAAAGCTCTACCGAAGAGCGGCAAAGTTTTTGCGTTCTTATGTTGCCATCAAAACTGTTCCCATAGGAACGCTAACTGAGATGAATGAAGTTGGAGAGTTAGTAGAAGGTTTAGACTTTGTTCTCCACTGAAAGCTACAGCTTTGCAGCTTGACGTTGAAGTGGGGACCAAGTATTGGCCAGACTCCTACGGCCTGGAAGCTGCCTGACACAGTTTGCACTAATGTGTTTTCCATGTGGCATTTGCAGCTGACTATCAGAGTCCATAATCACTGTTGTCAAGAGAAGAGCGTGGAGACTAGAAACTCTCAGTCTCGCTGTTCAGCTCACTCAATGACTGGATCTATGTTCCATTTGACTGACAACAGCGTCGCTCATTTGAATCGTCATCTTCCAATGAGTTGCGTTACATAACAGGAAGAAAACAGATTGGGAGATTGTGACAATAACAACGGCGCTAATGCTCAGGCATGCCGATTGATTCATCATCCTTGGTCACAGGCGTTGGATTATTCAACCAACTGTGCAAACAGCAACATTACAAATAACGGCTTAAGCTTACCGCCTGTGTGTTTTTACAAGCTGCTCTATGTTCATACCTGATCACTTTAATAGGTCTATTGAATTTATGAACAAACAGCAGAATGAATCATTTTCAAGTTCTTTTCATGAGGAGTGTTTTCACATTCAGTCTCAACACACAGGTCCAAACAGAAACTAGTGTCTTACACAAGTGTTTACATTCAACCATGTTATAAGACAAACTTCAGTGTGTTTCTTTTTGTGTGATAGAGTGACATACAGTAGTTTATAAATGTAAAGATTATGTAAAAGGATACATGGTTTTCACTATTTCTTCAAAATTAAGGTCTCTACAGATCTTAATTTGTCATTTATAGGTGCCCTAGCTGGCACGTGTTAAACTGCAAATATGACTTCTTATGACTGTCTTTAAAAAATAACTTTTTTTCTTGCATGAATCAAAACCTAAAGTTGTGCAGTCAACAGATTTTTCTACCTCTGCTGTGAATCTCTGCAGCTCCTCCAGAGTCACCGTGCATCAGCTTGCAGCTTGACGTTGAATGACCTTTTCATGATTGATTGAATACAAATGTACAATTTCCATGTTTTTGACTGTAAAACATCTTAAAACCTTGTTCTGTTTATTCCATTTAATAATTATGCAACATCTGTCTTGATGAAATCCCAATAAATGACAGTTCAGATTGAAGTCTTATGAATATTTTTCATAAGCCTTGAATAAAAGATCAACAGAGAACCTTTGCTGCACTCAAAGAAACATTTACACCAGAAAAAAAGAGACATTTTTGCAATTTACTTAACTTACCGATAGTGTGGTATTCTGTTCAATGATCAAATATCAGGTCAAATATGTTTTTCAAATTTAACATAGATTTTGTGCAGCACAAGTTATTTGAAGTCTAAGTTCCAGCTCTTGACTTATCATTTGTTTTTGTTGTTTTGTTCTTTTTCAAAGAAGTAGCAGATCTGTTTTATCTCACATGGTAATGTAAAAACTTGTGTCATAACAGAGGCTTTGTCTGGGTTTTCTTGGAGGCACAAAAAAGAAAATCCATCCCAGGTCTGCTTCAGTCCCTCACACATTCCCTGGCTTTGAAAGCGCCAAACATGACCCTACCTAATAAGGAAAATTCAGAGATGATATCAAGCAAGAAAAACCTGATTCAGAAGTCTGACTCCTTGAGTTTCTTTCCTAACGCTCGGAGCATTCTTACGTAATTACAGAAACTCAAGCTCAAGACACAGTTTCGAGCTAACGCATGAAGACCAGGTTTTAGGACCTTGATGCAATCCCTGTGCAACGTGAACGTCATAGTTCACATATTTACAAAGCTAGACCCCCCGCAAGGTGAGAGGTCCATTATCACCACTGGATCAGAATAAGAGGGGAAGAAAAACAGAACCATAAAAGGCCCCATGTCTACCTCAGAGAAGGAGATGATGTTCTGTTTCAGACATGCTTTCACTCTAACTGGATTTTATGTTTCCAGCTCGTTTCATATCTGCTAAGGTTTCACATGCAGCTCAGCTCAATGCAGCTGAGGACCTGGGAAATGAGAATCAGAAGACTTTGACTTGAAGATCTCTGCATCTGTTCCCAGGAAATTTAAACAGATTGTTTGAGAATTGAACCAGATGTTTCTCTGAATCTGAAGCAAACAAAACTGCACAGAATAAACAAAATGTACTCAAGTTACTTTGGTCAGGCATGTTTTTTTTTTCTTTCCCTTTTTTATTTTTTTACTTTTTTATTTAATTTCTTTTTACAATAAACCATTATCAGAAGTTCTTGAGCCAAAGTTGAGCAACTCAGCAGCTCCAATGTCAGTGAACTTAATCACACCCATGAAGTTCCTGTGAACCACAATAGGAGGACCCCCCCACACGCACACACACACACACCTCTGATATTAACAGTAGCACAACAGTAATGCAACAGGAACTAATTTTCTTAATTCCTGATAGAAAAACATACAAACAGGCATAAATCACACATCAAAGAGCTCTTATCTGACACCAGGACAGAAACGACTATCACTGAACATGCAAAAATCTGCAAATCTTTCTCAGAAAAGAGAAAGATTGGGCCCCAGTGAGAAGACCCAGAGTCCTCTGTTTCACACCTTGTGGAAGGAACTGTCGTTTTTCTACCCACCAACGTAGTTGTCAAGTTGACAGGCCCTCTTAACAGAAACAGTGGCGCGACTGACCCCTGGGACCGCTCTGATCAATACCAGCTAAGACATGATTTGTGGTCAGAGGCTGAATCGTCCTGTCATTAAGTCAGGGACAAAGAGCTCTAATGAAACTGGCCTGCATTCATTAACACATGCTTAGTCGTCTGCACACAGGGCGGTGAGCAGAGTTAATCATTGACTTCAACAGGTGGGGGCAGTTCAAGTTGTGCTTACATCCAAGACGTGGTCCATGTTCAGCCAAACACTGATGGCCTTGTAAAGTAACTACAGCCTTTGAATGTTTCCACATTTTGTCATGTTACAACCATGAACCTGAATGTGTTTTATATTATATTAAGTGACAGACTAACAAAAAGTAGATAATTGACAGAAAATAATGGTTCAAAGCATGTTCAGTATAAGACCTTTTCAAAGTCAAATTAAGAATCTGAACTAAAGTTGATTAACTATCTCATCTCTGTCTAAGTTCGAGCTGTTTTAGGGAGAAGAAAGGGCAAACCTACGCAAAATTCGTAAAGAAATACCCGTAAAGAATTGCAGCTACAATTACAGCAAAAAGTGCAATTGCAACTGCATCCCGCACTTTTCAGATTTATACTTATGTGCACTTTCAAAACCATGTACCACTTTCCTTCAAGGTCACAACAAAGCAGTTTTGTAGAAAGCTACAACAGACAGTCACACTTTAGACAATATTAAATTTGTGAGTATAATCTGATAAAATGTGAAAAGGTTTGATGGGTTTGTACGCTGCTGTCCCCTAAAACATGCACAAAAAATAAAAAAAGAAATTATAAGAAAAGCCAAATCTTATCACACTCGCAAGAACATAGATTTGCTTCTCTTCGACAAGTTATATAAGTAGGTCATAAAACCCAGGTCCTGGAAAGTGACGAGAGTGCTAATTACAAGCACATTCACTGGATAAATAAATGAACGTTTTATAGACACAATAAATGAGTCTAGCTTCAGCTACGCGAGAGGTCAGATCCGTGAGGCTGATCACACAACCGCGCTGCCCTTTTGCAGCTCTGCAGATGTTCAGACGGAGCCCATACAAGGTCCTGCAGCTGTGAGTTTATTATATGTAGTTGTAGCTGCAGATACACAAATTCATCAGGGAGGGAAGTGTTTCACCTCCATGTATGGTGCTCCTCTGGCCAGAGCAACAGGATGCGTGCTTCTTGTCAATAGAGAGGCAATGCGCTCCCAGAAGAAGCTCCGGGCTCATAAATCAGAGCCTCTCTCAACAAGAGGAGCCCTTTCCGAGTAGATACAGTGCTGTGAAAATGTATCCCCGCCCCCACCTTACTTAACATACATATTTTGTTTGCTTTTTTTTTTGTCAGATTTGAGAATTTCAGGTCATCAAACAAAGGTTAATATCAGACAGAGGCCAACCTGAGTGATTACAGTTAGAAGTGTTACTTACATTGAATGCATTTCTTACTGAAAAAAGTTATTTTCACCTAAACCATTCGAGGCTTTACAGTATCCGGCTTTGATTCTTTCACACCTCTGTCAGGAATTTTACAGCAAAGATGTTTTTGTGCAGAAATGTCTTCACTCAGTCACAATGGAGAGTTATTATGGCTTGCTTAAGGTAATGTTACAGCAGCTCAACTGGATTCAAACATGAGCTTTGACTAGACCAATCCAAAATATAAGTTTTTTTTAATTTATTGTCATTCAGACGTGGACTTGTGAGTGCTTTTCTTGGATTATTGTCCTGCTATATGACACAAGCCTGCTTTAGCTTTCTCATTTTTTCTTTTAGAGAGCTCTAATTGACAGCAGCATCGATTACAGTCAGTCCTTCAGGTCCTGAAGGGTGCAGATGCTTTTTCAAAGCACTGTAAACTCATTCTGATTTGGTTCTATAAAAATAATATAATTTGAGACCATTCCTCAGTGAAGTCTCAAAGTCAGGGCATGAGAAAGTACGCTCACAATGCAGAAAAAAAAGTCCCAAATCCTCATGCCTGTCACTTTGCATCCTCAAAGCTTAGTGCAGTCTGTGGATATGAGCCTCGGCAACTGGACAAAATGTAATGTGACAACAAAAACAGAGTCACAGAGAGAGTCAGGGTCAGCTGTGAAATTCACCCCGACAATCTGGGGCCCATTAGGCTTAAAATCTCCTGCAGGATGGGAAAAGGAGGGAATATATTTCCGTTCTCGAAAGCTTCCCTGCTCCATCCAGTTCAACTGCGGCTACTGTAAATACCTATGATGGATGGCATATTTGCAGACAATATCCACCAACTCTTTGCACGTGCGTCCTCTCTCCTTACCAAAAGGTGTCTTGTTTGTACACGCAGTGGCAAAAGACACCAGACACCACGGAACCTGCCTTTAATCCCTGAATAGTCAAACAGGTTACTCCGCACTCTCCAGAAACCACCCGACGCATCGCTCTATTCACCCATGCAGTTACTCACTGATGTTTTTAAATTCAGCGCTTGAACTCACCCCACCTGTCTGCGTCGACCTGTGAACTCACGCGTCTTTCTCTCCGCCTCAGCAGTGCACCAACGCCTCGACACAGGACATCTCTGCACTTTCTCTCCCTCTCTCTGACTCCTGAAACTGACCAGGACACACAATCTCTCTCACACTCCTAGCCCTTGTTCCGCCTTCCTCAGCGAGGAGGGCTTCCCGGTTGACAGCCATCGTCATGGCAACCCACATTTCAGCACTACGTTCAAAAAGGCACAGCTCCTCCTGGCCTGTCAGTTTCTCCTCCTCACATTGTTGTGATGAGGTGATATATTTGAAGGCGGGGGGGTTAGCCGAAGGGAAAGGCAAATAGTTCATCACCTTCACCTCCCCAAACGCTGCTCCGTGACTCCCTGATGTCCTGTCCTAACTTTATCTCCCTCATGCCTCGCTCTCCTTTTGTAGACATGGCTTTGTGTGTAGGCGTGTGTGTGTGTGTGTGTGTGTGTGTGTGTGTGTGTGTGTGTGTGTGTGTGTGTGTGTGTGTGTGTGTGTGTGTGTGAGTTGGCCAAGACCAGATCCCTGCCTGGCCAAAGGCTTGATACGAGGAAAAAGAGCCTCTTCTGTTCCTGCTGCAGCTCTGGAAGTGTTTCAAGGTGATTACTCTATCCCACATAGTCAAGCACTGACAGCACAAGTCCTACAGAGTGGTTTCCCATGATCACATACACACACACATGCACGCACACAGCTGTAATTTTGTATGCCAATGTTGAGAAAATAGCTCGGAGCCTGATAGATGTTTGTCCTGGTGAAGGCAAATTATTCAAATCAAGAGATGTGTTCTGTTCACAGATAAGTCAGTCAAATTTCAGGACTGATCACCGATTGTCACAGCCAACAACAGCCGAAAAGGAGCACAAGCTGCTGCTTTTGCACGCAGTTCCTGTACAAATAAAAAACCAGGATTTCCAGTTTGCCCACGGCTCTTGCCAATGAAGACAAAGCTGAAAATCTAACTTTTTGACTTGCCTTGGCCCTGTCTCTGCAGCCAGCTGTGCAATACATCCTCGCCCTTAATAAGGTGAGATTGTGAGCATTTGAAAAGGGAGAAGAACCTTTAACAATTTGTGGTGTCAATGTATTTACTACATGGGAATGTTGAAAACTACTACCCAGCCACAATTTTTCTTTTCTCTTAGTTGCAAATGCAATAATTATTTCACTGTAAGCTTTTAGCTGTAATCTATCCATGGTATGTTTTACTGAAAGTATTCAGATTTTGTTGAAAAACTTTCTGAGTTATTGGTCAACCCAAATCCTGAAGGGAGGGGTTTAGATTCTCATTCCACAAAGAGATTTACAAGCCCTGAATTTTTATTTTTATTTTTTTGGGTGGGGGGAGACAATTGGTTTCTATTTTCTTGGTCCAGAAATACCTTTTTATTTGTCTATTCTAAGCAACAACAATGAGATTTGGGTCAGTCTTTCTTGAAAAACTGTTATTGTTTTTCAAGAAAGTGTTATTAATCAGATTTCATCAATCTGTGTCCCTGAGTTTGTTATTGAGTAAAGGTTACTGGATCTTTGTGCTCCTTCTTACTATGAAATAACAATGAAAGAAAATAAAGTAGCTATTAAATCACGCTTTGGATAGTACCAAAAATTTTGCATTTGACAAAAATTTTCCCTAAAAAATTATTAAGAAGCTTCTGCAACAACTGCCTGTGCTGGCAGCCCGAAATCCTTTGGAGAATCTACCGTAGTGTAGATATCCCCGGTTTAACGGCACTTGCTGTGTGTGAGATCATTTCATGGACTTCCAGATATTTTGGTAGTAATAAAACAGGTGATGACTTTTTGGGAAGAGTACGTGATTGGAATAAAATGACCAGACTTCATCATCAGAGATCTTCAGTAATAACTTTGAGCCCCATTTTTATACAGCCTATACACCATCAGAAAAGAAATCCCGTCACTTTGCAGCCAAAAAGACAGAAGTTGTTTGAGCTAAAGTTGCCTGTGATCAGACTGAAGTCAGTGCCACAGGAAAAGAAAAAAAGTGCCGTGTTTTGTGACATCCTGCTGAGGAAATTTTCGCTTTACTCCCAAACTGTGTTTTTATTGTCAGTGGAACACAACACTTGAAGATAACATCTTTAATGAGTAATCTATTTGTTTTGCCATCATTATGCTGCCTGGCTTTATGCTGATACCAAAGCACTCAGCCCTTTCAATAATTTAGTGCTGTGGCTCGGCTGAGCGAAGCCTGGGGGCAGATATCCATTTGCTGGGCCTGTCGCCTCATGGGGTTGTTTTTGCCAAACACTTTAGCTCGGGAACATGATGGGCATGCTGGGTAATGAAGGCTCCAAGGAGGGGAGCTCACTTCATTATGTGCGTCATGCTGGAGCAAACTTTCACCCCACAGTCATCACATCTGATAACCTGTCACTCTACAGCTAAATGAGGCAATCACACAGGAGGACACTGGGAAATTTGGCTCGTTCACACGTTCGGTTCGCGAAACAAATACAAGAACGAGGTCCTCTTTTCCAGCTCTGTTTTTTGTTTTGTTTTTTTTACTCTGAAAACACAGCAACAACTGAGACGGGAAGGAACTCCACGCTGAATCTGGCGCTTCATGGTGAGGGATGGATTCCTGCAGACCATTGCTGCACCGTAAAGACCAACTGCTGCTCCCATAACACACGGTGCCAGCAGCGCACCTCCTGCCGAGCCTCATTAAAAGGATAACAGCCAGATTCCAGTGAGCAAACAAACCATGACATAAACTGGTTATGTAATCAAAACCTACATCACTTGTTGATTGTATCCCAGGGCTTTTTTGTTTTATTTTGTTTTTTGTTATTTGTACCACCAGGTTCCCTGAGACAGAAAGCAAGTCTGCAGAAATCACAAGATAACAATATCACCAAATGCAGGTATGTCTACATAGAGACATGTACAGGTAGATTTAAATCAAAATGTAAAGAAAAGATAGGCACCTGTTGCTATAATGCATAAGTCTAAGCACTGATGGATGGTTTTGGCAGCAGACAGCAGTTTTGGTTCATAATCATAAAAAATTTATAAATTCCTCTGTGCTGATGCCTGTTGTTTTGTTTTGTTTTCCCAGTTTGTATGAAACTGTAACTTGAGCACATTTGTGACAAGTCCAACCTAAAACAAGAGGCAGTTTTCAGATGAAGACCTGGTGATAACCTGTTTTTGAACTGAAGGTGTTAATGTGGCACTATCTACCTCATGTGACACATGATTGCTAAAAAGTTGCCCAACCACATTGTGAAGATAACTGAGAAAACATCTCAACAACAACCCAACAGTAGCCATGCAATGAACTATTTTTTCAATCAGAAATGACATCAGCGAAAAGGATTTCAAATCAGGTTTCAGTGATAATATAAAAAAGGTATGAAAACCAGAACCTCCATGTGATTTTCTATTTACCTCCCTGTCGGCCTGATCTTGTTAGATGTACAGTACTTACAGACGAGTGCCGGCTGCACAGCGATGTCTCCACAGCTCTGCAGACGAGAGGAAGTGAATGAAAAGGAAGGAGTGAACCTCACAACCACCACTCCTCTCTCCCTTTTTTCCCCCTCCCTCTTGTTTTTTTCTTTTTGAGGACAACAGGGTGGCTTTTATCTCTGCTGAATGATTCAGCCCGGGCTGGCTGAATGTTTGACTGGCTGTCCGTGGGCATGCACATATATGTGAACACGCGCCTGTGTTTATCGTGTGTGAGCTTGTACTTTAAAGCTCATCTGGGAGAAGCTGCTCAGTAATAGTTTCCATCCACAGCTGGAAATAATAGAGATTCCCATCCAGGCACAGGCTGCACTGGAACCACCCTCCGGTGTTTCACATGCTGCTGAGAGAGCGAGTCCGTTTCGATAGCCATCCCAATAAATGGGACTAAATGACACATGTTATATGTCATCGTGAAGAGGAGCGTTCACTGCAAAAACACAAAATCTTACCAAGAATTGCTGGTTCAGTTTCTTGTACAAATATCTCTGCACGTTTAAAATCAGATAAAGTTAACTTACAAGTAACTTTTCAACTAGAAATAGGAGCTGAATGTTAGTCAGTGACTCCTTTATGTCGAAGGCAAAGTACGTGAAATAATCTGCCAGTGAAACAGAACATTTTCCCATATTGTAAGCTGTAATATGGGAAAGTTATAATATGGAAATATGTCTTGTTCCACTGGAAGACTATTTAACTTATAACTTGTACTTTGCCATCAATATTAAGGAATCATTGACTTAAAAGAAACTCCTACACCAAGTTTCTTGCAAGTTAATTTTGTCTTATTTCAAGTTTACTAAGATATTTGCACTGAAAACTAGACCAAAAATAATTGGTAGGATTTTGTGTTATTCCAGTGTAGAACAAATTGCTGTGGCTATTTATTTCAGAAAGAGCAGCTGACTGCATCCAATCATTGATTTTGCACCACTCCCTCTTCCTGATGAAGAATGTGGAGAGTGGAGTCAATCAATCAATCAATCAAATTTTATTTGTACGGCGCCTTTCAGCAACAAGGCATTTCATAGTGCTTCACATCATATAAACACAAAATTACAGAGCCATAGAACACACAGTCAACAACATTACATTTTGCACATCAGATTATTGATCAATGTTTCATGATTAGGTTTCATAAGCAACTCTAAACAGCTGGGTTTTTAGTCTAGATTTAAAAGAACTCAATGTTTCAGCTATTTTGCAGTTTTTTGGAAGTTTGTTCCAGATTTGTGTTACATAGAAGCTGAATGCTGCTTCTCCATGTTTGGTTCTGGTTCTTGGGATGCAAAGCAGAACCAGAACCTGAGAGGTCTGGAAGGTTGATACAACAACAGCAGATCTTTAATGTATTGTGGTGCTTAACGGTTCAGTGATTTATAAACTAACAACAGTATTTTAAAGTGTAGGAACCCTTTTAACAGAAGAAGACTCTAACAGAACAAGGTACAGTATGATGGGATATTCCCTGAGCATCAGGAGAAAGCACTGGTCTATGAGTACTTTCTATGTGATAGAAAATCTTAGAACATGGCAGGACTAAAGACAGCACAAACCCCACTGCTGTTTCATAAGCCACATTTTGAGAATCCTGATTCTAGAAGAAATGTGATGGTAAATTCACTTATTTCTTGTTCCTTTGCAGGTATGGAAAACTATTCTTGACTAAGCTCTGAAATGTAGATAGTAGGAAGCCACATATTCATAAAATCACATACACATCCTGTTTCAGCGCAAGTCTCTACTTACCCTCTCAGTGAGAAGAAAACGGAACAGTCAAGTCAAAAATGAAATGTCTTCTTAAATGTTATCAAGTGATTTAGCTGTTTATCTGTGGAAATGTGAAGTGTCTGTTCAATGTCTGAGTAGTTTATCTGGTAATTCCCAGTCCACGGACTCCTTCACTCTGCAATCCAAGATAAATATTTAACAGGTAGACTGTGTGATCAGACCAAAGGTCACGCCTCTGTCCATTCCTCTGGAGCTTATGCACACGTCCAACTACTCCACTCTGAGCATAAGCTGTTCTGACTGGACTGTTCAAATAAGTAGTAAACTCCCATGGAGAAAAAAAATGTCAATTTTCTGGATACTTCATTCTTATAATGCTGCACAAAACACAAAACTTACGTTGAAATCCTCGATTCTGGGGGAAAATGACAGAATGCCTTCTCTGTAACAGGCAGTGGTTTCTAAAATAAATAAAAAAAACATGGAAACACAATGCATTTTGCTAAAAATATCACAACTGCTGAGTCTTGTAAGGACATGCTCACACTGCCTCTCAGTGGTTTCAAAATGAATTGCAGGGCCCAGAGGCTTTTAGAATCGATGAATGACTGAATGTACTATGAAGCACTTTGCAGTCCTCTGGGCTTAATAAAACTCTACATAAGCACTGGCCTTTCATCATTTTGCCAAAAATAAAAAAGATTCAGATATACAGCAATCCAGCAGTCAGGACAAACTAGATAATGGTGCACATTGGATTCAGTAGCTTAATATTTTAACTCAACCCAGTTTATTTATATAGTATTTATATAATTTATATATATCCAATAATTTGTTGGATATATACAAATTATATCCAACAATATAATTATAATTTGTATTATATTGTTATATATCCAACAATATAATTTGTAGTATATTGTTGGATATATAACAATATAATACAAATATTATTTGTATTATATTGTTATATATACAGTTCTTATGTATTAAGTTTTCTTGTTTGAGTGTTCAATGTACTAATGTGCAGAGGAATAATGGAATGGGTTTATCAGCAAGTTGCAGATCCACTACTTCAGTGTTGTAGATGGAGGCTTACTGGCCTTTTAAGACTTCTCATAAGGAAATCAACACCCGTTTCATGTTGCATTTGTTTTAAGCACAACATGAAAAAAACATATTTTTTTTCTCAATTTAAAATTAATACACAATAAAAAAAAAATTCAGCATATCAGAAATTTTCATCTTGTGTAATGTCCATGTTTAAAAAAAGTTTTATGATTTTTTATATATTTTTTTTTCCATCTTCATACATTCTCTTGAACTTGGCTGCTCTGCAGTCAAAAGGTGCAGTTCGTGATGTTTTCTTGGTTGCAGTCAAAGTACAGTCTTAGTAGTTTCAGTTTGATGCTAGCTGTGTCCAGTTTTGGACTTCAATGTCACTCCAGAGTCGATCTTCACTCGACACAGAGGACAGGTGCCAAACTGCACCAGGACTCTGGAGGTGCAGCGGACACAGAGACAGCGGTGGCCACAGGGCAGCGTGATGTCAGCCTCTCGCGTCATACACACCACACAGCGGTCATCTGCCAACAGAGGAGAGACGTTAAAGTTACAACATGTCAGAATTTCTCCATCTTTACCTTTCATGAGTAAAACAAAATTCAAAACCTGCTGGGATTTCCATGCTCCTGCAGGAGATACAGTCATCAGATTTTTCCCTCCGTGTCGTAGAATCAGGTTTGAGACTGGAGGGCCGACTGATGAGAGGTTCAAGTGCAGGACAAGATGTTCTTTTGAAAAGCAAATCCTTTTTCTCTGAGCCTGCGGCAGGGAGTCATTCAGATATTTTTAGCATATGCTGAAGGCTTTGTCAGCAAAGAACAAGAAGATCAGGCTGTTAGTCAAACAAAACGTGGGTGTGTTACAGTTACCTAGAAGGAAGATGGAGCACGTCTGACCGTAGACATCAATCATGGCCCAGAGAGGCTTTCTGACGTCCACTTCCACTGGTAGCTTTTGCTTATTGCCGTTGTTGTTCTTATAATATATGTAACCATCATCAGAGACCCAGAATTCCAGCACTGAACCTTCCTGACAGAAGGACTCATGCACAGGAGCAGCCCAGTGGCCTGAGGTTTGGGTGAGGTTGGGCACGGCAATGGGGGGCAGAGGCAAGGATCTGGATAATGGAGGAACATTGGTGAAGCCCACACGCATGGCTCCTTGCCAGTGTGGCACGTGCTTCTCCACCAGCACCCGGATCCTCTCATGGGTCCTCATAGGCCGGCTAGTGAAAACCACACCACCTTTGAAAGTGTCTTCATCTCTCTGGGCACGTCGACCGCCCTCGCTCAGACGGATCTTGTGTCCCACAGTCTTAGGATGGAAGGTCAGGGGGCCGAGGCATTGCAGGTCGCAACTGTGGGTCATCTTTGGATCTGCAGGGGAAGTAAAGCACCTTTACACCTTCAAGGAAGTTACACCATGAGATAATCTCCAACACAAACATATCGGGATTTTTATTAAGATTTGGGGCGATTAAATTACTAGTGATCTTTATCAAGTTTGATACTTCAGTCAGGAGATTAATGATCTCTGATGTTTTTGTTAATTTTGGAATGATTTTTTTCCATGCTTTCATTAACTGTGATTACCATTTTATGACCTTCCAGTTTTATTGCCATTATTTAAGTCCTGATTGTATGAAAATCTTTTTCATAAAACATTTAAAAGGAGCTGAATTCTTAAATATTTCTTAATAAGCCACCAACATATATTTAAAGAACTAGGTTTTTGTCTGTGAAAAACAATACCTTGACAAAATTGAGCATAATTTGAATATTAATGAAGCATTATACTAGCAAACACATCAAAAAGATATGCTACTTTGCTGCTTTTTACTTTTTATAGGCATTTTTATTGCAAAAATGATTTTTAAAATACAAATGCTTTAAAAACTACATTTGATATTTGTTTTTTTTTAGTTTCAGGTTTTTCTCTCATTGTACTGAAATTGACATCTGTACCAAATTTCCCATCAAGATACTATGTTGTTATCATACCCAGTCTCTTATTGTTATCGTCTTCCGTCATCTTCCGGCTGTGCGATCATCCGTCTCTCGCATCTAGCTTTACGACAGGACACACAAAACAGGGGCATGTTTTTGTAAATAGTCATCTTAGAAATCATTTTTTTTGTACCATCTTTCACTGGAATTACAGCTGCAAGCCTCTTCGGTGAACTATAAGAGTCTTCTTCTCTTTCTTTCCAAATTTTTGTCTGTGAATGTCATTTTTCAACAGATTCCCAGTCGGCTTGAGGTCTGGACATTGTCAGGTCCCAGAGCTTTGATTGATGTTGAAGCAGCCTATTTACATTTAACGTTTCCATTTTATTGTGTTTCATTATATAAAAAAATTTACAAAATACATGTTTCTATCCACCACATTGTGAAATTTTGTCAAAAATCTGAACTTTGAAATATTTCCTTTTCTCCAATTCAGATCTCAAAGTTTAATATAGCAGCAACATTTTTAACTAATATCTCCATGATGAAACATTTTCTTTTAGTTATGGGAAAAAAGTGGGATATGGGACAACATTAACAACAACTATCAATATTAATTAGCATTAATTAATTAATTAATTAACTAACATTAATTGCCTAACAACATTAACCTGGAGGGTTTTTTTATTTGAGTTTTTTTTGGGGGAGATATAGATTTCAAAATAAGGTTTCCAAAGTGGAGAGTTTTAAAAACTGCTTAGCATGCTCTCTGCACCCTCTCCAGAAAGTAAAGAACATTGACGCTATGTTTGACCAGAACATGACATTTAATTCCCATATTAAATAACTTTATAGGACCTCCTTCTTTCGCACTTTCAATATTACAGTAATTAGAAATATCTTGTCCAGAGGAATACATTACTTCACTGTTCACACTATGCAGCATTATCCCTGAGAATAACAGTTCATAAAATCATCATTTCCAGATCCAAGTTCTTGTTTCAGAAGTAAACTGAAATCAGTGTGACTATAACAGAACTGCTTCCTGGTTCAGTCGTCCACTCCCAGTGATTAAAATGTTTTACTCTGCACTTGCAGCGTTCCAAAGGTCAGTATGCTTGAAAAATGAATCTTTTTGCTTATTAGCATTTACGTCATGGTTCAGCTTACAGTGGAAAATTTACTCTGTTTACATCGTAAGTGGTAACAGCAAAATTTCTCCTCAGTACCTCTCAAGGCTGCCAAAGTGAAAGTAGTCACACTTGTACCGCAGTTTGAGATCCATGGTTCTAGAAGAGTCAGATGGCTCAGTTGAACCGATAATCTGTCAGCCTGTACTTTCCCTTAGAAGCTCTATAAAAGCCGTTTCAGTATTTCCAGAGCTTGATCTGGTATAGGTTCTTACTTACCCTCTCTATGAAAGGAAACCACGACAGCTGAGTCAATGTAGTAGAAGAAGGGCTTCTTCAAAATTGTGTAATCCAGTAAAATCTTAATATAACAGTAAAATGTCTACATAGCTTTTCTGTGAATTCCTGCTTAGAGGATTCCTTCTTGATTCAGGTCAACTCTGCAATCCAATGAAAATTTTTAACAGGCAGACTTTGTGATCAGAGACCAAAGGTCACATCTGCTTTTGAGTGCATCCACACCTCTGATAACACTGATAGTGTGAGTACGAGACGGTTCACGAATGCAATAAATGCTTACAGAGAAATATTTTTTAGAAATTACCCATGTTGGTTAGATGTTAGACCAAAAATATAGACAGCAGGGGAGTTTCTGAGTGGTCTTGAATTACACAACCCCTTGCTTTGAAAGATTTTTCAAACACCAGAAAGAAATCTCTGCAGCAGTCATCAGTTACTGAAAAACATGGAAACTAAATGCATTCTAGCCAAAATATCAGAATTAATTTAGCTTCAGTTTTGCGATGGACATTCAGATCTTAAGTGGCACCACACTGCCCCTCAGAGGTTTCTAAGTTAATTGCATAAATCACAGTTATTTTTTTCAGCACACAGACGTCGCTGGAGGTGAAGCTTTATGACAAATCTGTGGCAAAAATGTGTCAGAATAAATTAAGTTTAGCAAGGAGACGGGTTTTCTGAACGTGTTTTGGTCCAAAATGTGCAGATTGAAACCAGATCAAAAGCCAAAATCTTTGAAAAGATGCTGGCTGATGTTGATAAGACGGTGTCATTATCCACAGTGAAATGTTTCCTGTACCGACATGGGCTGGGAGCCTTTCATCAACGAAGAAGCTTTTACTTCAAAAGAAACATAAAAAGCCAGACTGCAGCTTGCAATTGCATGCAGGCACAAAGACCTCCAAACTTTCTTCCAAATTGACAATAGTGCTAAGCATACAACCAAAGTGGTTATAAAGTAGCTTAAAGACAACAAAGTCAATGTTTTGGCGTGACCGTCACAAAGCTTTGATCTCAATCATGTTGAAAAGTTGTGGGTAGATCTGAAAAACCTGACTCAGCTACACCGGTTCTGTCAGGAGGAATGAGTCAGAACTCCACAAAACTATTGTGAGAAACTTGAGGAAAGAAACCTGGGAAGTTCCACCCAAATCACACAGTTTAAAAGACAACTATTCCTAAAACTGAATAAATGTATGTCAAGGGTGTAACTTTGTGTTGCAAGTTGGTGGGGACGAAGAGGTGCAGGGGTTTGGGGTAATAATGCACCCACAGTTACTGGAAGGCCTTTTCTTTTCTAGAGCTAAGAATAATGCCAAAACTTACATGTGAATGCCAGACAGTCTTATTCAATAAATTAGGATATACGTCCTGATCAGGCTTGTAAAATTAATAGCACCTGTCGAAAATAATCTTTTAGCAGGTATTAAACATACTACAAAATATAAATATGTTAAAACATACCTAATCTACTTAATCTATATAATGTCTTTCACTTGGCATCCAGCCTGTATTTGCATAATGCTTATCTACAATTCAGTAATATTTCTGCGAATAATTACCACATAGTTGCCTTTTATTGTGTGATTTTATCAAGTGCTAAAAACATCAACAACATGAGATTCTGTAGAAATCAAAATGTTATTAAACATTTCAAAAACAGAATAAGTAACTTCTGTGTAAACCAAATGAATCCTTGTCAGCACAAACTTTGTATTTTTCAATTATGTGATTCTGACTCCACAGCTGTCCCTCTGTAGGTTGGCTAAACCTTTTGTCCTGCTGACTTACACATAGCAGATGAGATATGATGAGTCTTTAATATAGCAAATAATAAAGCCACAAAACCTGTTTTGGGTCTGGTTGGAGCAGCTGGTGAATAGAGTTATTACTGGATTGTATAAAATGTGTCTTAAAGCTGAGATGCTGATATTTGGATATGTAAAATATATATTCTCTCTGCTAGTAAATCTACAATTTGGTTTCTGTCAGTTCTAGAAACATGAGAGAACAAAGCGTATTTCTCTTTATAATGGCCCATAATTTAATTTTACTTTATAGGAGCCATGGTTTAAAATTTTACAAACTTTGGCTCCTATGTTTTACGAAATATTTAATCCTATTTGATTGTTGTTCTGAATATCACCAGGTTCTATGAACAAATGATGCAATTTGTCCTGGGAAGAATGTAGAAAATCAGGTGATTGTATTACTTTTTTTTTTCTCAGAGTGCCATCTTAACGTCACACACGCAGACTCGTTGCCATGGCAACCAATAAACAACAGCCCCGGGAGAGCAGAGAACAGATTACGTTCAAGTGCATCAGGAATTAACACTAAAAACCCCCCCACAAAAACATACGCTGAAGTTTGTGTTCGTAACGCAACAAAAAGAAAATAAACGTTTAAAATCTGTGTAAAAGTTGGCCTGTGGTGCGTTTCTGCAGCCAGTAAATGCAGGGAACCGCTTTAGTGTTGCGAAACAAGTCGCTTTGCAGAAGAATCCTGGGCTATTTTGAGAGAGAAAGAAAAAAAGGCAGCAGTTCAACAAGAATTGATCATCGATCACACCGTATGAAAGGATCTAACATGAGCCGTTGTGCTGACCATCTGTGCTACCTCGTCAGATTTTCCTACGGTAGCACGCAGGGGCACAACTACATATTTTTGAGGTGGATGCGAACATCTCACCGCCCCCCTGCCACCCGGACATGTTTAGCCTGGAATGTGGCAGGGCTCACTACCGTCTGTACAAGTGAGCCAAAGAGCCACTTCTGTTAGCCTGTGTTTAGAACCGCCTATAGGCTGCAGGTCTGAGGCATTTTGTTATCATGTTTTCTATCATTCTTATAGCTTGATAGGAAGCCTGATCCAAATTGGCAACCCACATTAATAAAATGCTGAAATAATATTGACCACAAAACACTGTATTAATAAAAGATATTAATGTTTTTTCTACACAACCCTAACAAACATTATTTATTTATTTACTATTATTCTATGTTTATGATTTGTTCTTTTAAATTGCCATTTATATAATTTTTCAGTCTCAGAAAATGATTGAGAGATGAAGAGACTGATGTCTGCTTCTTTAGGTTCTGCGGTTCCTCTCCTGATCCATTCTGTCTATCAAACATCCCACTGGGCGCCACTGAATATCGCTGACACATTTTTTTTAATGACCCTATTAAACGTCACTGTAACTATTTAGCCTGTAATGTGTGTCTTCCCACTGCCGTCTGTATTTTTGCCAGAGGTTTTAAGGACGGTGTAGGATCAGGTGGACATTTTAAAAAGACGCCAGTTGATAGCAGCTCACTGCGGCTGCGCCGTATCCGTCTCTAAGCAACCGTGTCAACCGTTAGTGGAGGTTGGAGGGGGTCCTATTTGGGTCTCGCAATGACAATTTAGCTGACCTTAATATTTCCCGTGTTTTGTTTTGGTCATTATTATTACACTTAACGTTTTGATGTGTGATAGTTTGTCTATCAGACATTTATAGCAATACGGAATAAATTGCGTCCCGTTTTGGTTCAATACGGGACGGAGAAACAACAACCACCTGTTATTTTAGGCTAGCTTAAGCTAACCTGAATATTTACAACTCTCTTGTTGATACACTG
>CAEFZX010004615.1:0-31267 GCA_903066825.1 Alfaro cultratus | reverse complement strand
CATCCCGATCCACACTCCATTCCAGTGGATGGCGGTAATGCACATCAATAAAGTTGCTTGCCAACCGCCACAAAAAAAAAGAAGAAGAAGAAGAAGAAGAAGATGCCTCTAATCTTCAGTAGAAAGAGTTTTCTTGCACTTAGAAATCGGAAGAAACGAACTGGTGAGTGTTTGTCCTGTTGTTAGCATTATGCTAATGCTAACATTAGCATGCAATATTAAAGCTGATGCTATGTTTTGGTGTTGAATTGTGACCATTGAGCTAATTTGTTCAGTACTGTTTGATGAAAGAGTTATATATTGTCTGATGGTTCAACATTTAACATTCAGTTCTATTAATAATGAAGATGAATAATCTGTTTGAACTAATGTCATGATACTGGGTTATGATAACCAGTTTAGTGAATCATGTGTACGTTTGTATATAGAAATGGACTTTCTGTTGGTCCTGTGTGTTCAGGCCCGGTTCATTTGATGGTGAGCCTCCAGTAGGCCTCTGGCATGAGGAACCTGGAGGTTAAACTGCTGGATCTCCAGCCGTTCCAACACGGTTTCTGATCTGATTCTGTTCAACATCTAAACCTGCTAAAGACTCATTATTGGTTTTGGACTATTGCTGCTTGTGCTGGATCTTTATCAATTTATGGACACTTTTGAAATAATTCAATCATCAACTTCTTTGGAAATATTTGTGTTTAATGGAAATTTGAGCCAGTTATTTGTTGATGAAAGTTTAACCTGCATGTATTGTAAATATTTTTCTAACTACAGTATAAATCATCACTTTTTTCTTTTTTTATGTTGTGTTGAAGACGACACTAATCCTCCCAGAGTCGTATCTTTAAGTCTTCTGATAAATTGTCTCTTACTTTAATTACTTATCACCTTATTTTTAAATTGATTGCTGCAACATAAATGCTGCACTTACAACCACATTTATAAATCTGAGCAATTTGATGTTCAATTATGGTATATCATCCATTTCCAATATTGCTGCTGCACAATTGGCTGCCATCATTGTAAGAAAGGATTTCACTCTAAAGGGCTTGAATGACACCAATCAGTTCTTGTTCTGGTTTGTTTGGGAACTTCAATAGATTTCATTAACAGAGACTGCAGGTTTGAGTTCTCCTGGCTCCTGGTTGACATTTGATCATTTATGGATTTGATTGTGTGGCTTGTGTTTGTATTGACTGGATGGTATTCAACTGGATTTGAGTTTGAAGCTGATTGCATTAGATCCAGTTGTAACTGGATTGTTCTGGAATGAATTTAACTGGACTAATTGAATTGGATGTAACTGGATTTGAATTTGACCTGCATGTTTTTTTTGTTTTGTGTGTTTGTTTTTTGTAAAGTGTCTTGGAGGACTCTCGCTGGTGATTGGTTTTATTCTAAATAAACTCAGCTGAAGTGAATGGTATCCCCGTCTGATGAGCCTGTGAAGTTGCAGAACCAGCCTGCTTTGTTGTTGCTAGCTAAGGGTTGATGCAACAAACCGCTGCCTCTCTGAAAGCTCCAGTATCAGCCTCAGACACAACAAAAAGAAACACTGCATAACATATTTACTGCAGTAGAGACGTGAAGCAGGAACAGTATTTTTTCTACTTGACCTTAGGCATTAAAACATCTGTAAACACATGGGCAGGTTGAAAATAAGCAGAGACTGTGACTTCCTCTGGTTTACCTGAACTGTTTGGGCTTATTAACAACTGTTTGTATTAGATGTTTCCTCTGAGGAGGCAGTGAGCTGAACCGATGTTTGGTGCCATGTACTTGCAGACTCCTTTTCCTGATAACATTTGTGTATATTTAGTTAGCAATATTTATTGCTTGCCTGCCTGTGTTTAATTTTCATTCCAGTTTTCTTCTGTTATTTCTCTAAAATGCAACTAACTGCTTGGGCTTCTTGACATCTCCTTTACAGATCTGGCAAATGTTTTATTGCTGGTCTTAAGTAGTGTGCTGCTGTTGGTAGTTGCTTTTTTTAAAATAATACAATCAACACACTTCCTTTAAAACTTAGATTTTTCATTGTTTGCTGAATATCTGATGAATTTCAAAGACTCCAAGGCACAGCAGCAAAAACATTTCTTTATTTTCTATATATAGAGAAAACAGTGTCTCCTAGTGGCTCAATTGGAGTGTTGCACAAAACAAAGAAATTATAGGAAAAAAAATGAAGTCATTTATTGTTTTATTTAAAATGACAACAGAAAGAAGTTTGGTGTCTACACACACACATTTTTATTTTACACTTTATTTACTATTACTAATTATACTTTCTGAGCCATTTGAAACAAGGTTTGTTGCAATAGATTGTCAATTAGTTACTTCATTTTTTTTTTTATTTCATTTGGCTGTTATGCTTCTAGTTGCTCTGACTGAACAAATTAAAGTTGTTTTTACATGTTTGTCCAACCTTGTGAAGCTATTGGTGTATCTAAATGTCTTCTATTGGTTATCAAATAAATTAGTAATTCAGTAAATTTGTGTCAAACTTTTCCAGTCAATTCTATTGTATCAATATTGGCTGATGCTACACATCAGATATCAGTATTGGAAGTAAAAAAAAGTGGATCAGTGAATCCCTAATTTTAGCTACGTTTGCCATTGTGCCAAACTTATGCAAGTTTCAGTTTTTTTTTGTTTGTTTTTTGTTTGCTATTGTTTCAAGATTCTGGATTAAACACATCTTTACAAAATGGCAGCAGTCAAAGGTTGGCAGACATTAAACGCCATTATTCTGTAAACTTTCTGAAGGTGCCTCAGATTTTAACTCCACTTTGTGTTCATCTGAAGTTTAGTTATTTTAGAGAAAATCACTTCAAGTACTGGGGGCACTTTTTTTTTTTCTTCAGATATCTGAACTAAAATGCAAAGGTAAGGAAAAGATGTACTGACACCAATAAGTCCTGAAAGAATGGAAAACACAGCATCACTGGCTGGGAGTAATTCCTGGCTTGTCAGCCATGATTACATTCTTCACTGCTGGTGATAGAAATTTTACATGACACAAAGAAAAATGTTTTATTAAAATACAGCCAATACAATGTGAAAGTTGAGAGCATTAATGAGTTGGCACATCAAATGCGTTGTCAAGTGCCAGATGTCACGTTGTTGCTTCAGCAAAACCAAAGCATGAACAAATGGTCTTTAATTTGATGTTTTTGGTTTTAGTCTAAATTATTCATACGCTCATCAGCAGGAATATCATTTGATTTCATGGATTACAGTTATGATGCTGCAGCTGCTGCCTTGCAGGAAGAAGGTTCTGGGTTTGAATCCCAGCCTGGGGTGTTTCTACATGGAGTTAGCATGTTCTCCCTGTGCATGCCTGGTTCTGCAGGCAGCCCAAAGCTGTTAGGTTAATTAGTCTTTCCAAATTGGTTGTTTATCCTGTGCGTCTGTGTGATGGACTGATGTATGACCCCGCCTCTCGCCTAATGACCGGTGGAGGTATTCACTGTGATGGTGGATTTTAATCACTTATTTGAACTATTTTATCTCTTCTGGATAAAAAAAGCTGCAGAGAAATCAACTCTTTTTGAATAATCCTGGTTAATGTTCTGCCTTCCTTCAGAATTGGTAGAGCTCATTTAAAGTGACTTCTTGTCACAGATCAAGCTTTGAAATAAAGTTCATACATTTTCCAAAGTTTTCCAAAATCAGCTTTGATGCACTTTTGATTATTATGTTGTTGAAACGCCTGACAGTGTCTCTATTTCAAATGTTGATTTTAGTTCCGTTAAACTGTATATTCTGAAGCTGCCACACATATAGATTGGCCAGGTTAAAGCTGCAGTATGTAACTTTTATAAAAAATATTTCTTACATATTTGTTGAAATATGATAGAAGACAGAATCTGAAAAACTGTGGCTTCTCTTCCTTTTCCCAGTGCTAATGACAACAGTTGATCAGTGGATGTAAATTTCTGACCTTTTCTTTTGTTGTTGTGAATACATGTGACATGAACAATGCTGAACACAGCAGACTAGGGTTAAAACGATTAATCAGATTATCACGATGAATCATTTAATGAAACAATCGTCAATTAATTTAGTAATTGATTAATTGTTAACAGGATTAAACAAACTCTAAAAAGGGCTTTCCACATGTTGGAAATTTTTTTGTATCCTTTGTACACTAATGGAGTGCTATGTTATTGAATTTTAGGCAATAACATTTTTATTTTCCTATTTAAAAAAATAACTAAGCGATTTATTTTGTCTTTTAATGCATTTCTAATATTGTATAAAAAAGACTTAAATGGTAAATGATTTTTTTAAATCCAATCAATCGATTAATTGTCTGAGTAATTGATTAATAGATGACTAAACTAACAGTTAGTTGCAGTTAGTACAAAAGCCTCCCCTGCATTGATTTGAAGTGATTTAAAGTGAAGCCCAGATATCCGTCACCATGTTCTGAGACCTGCACTCATGCTCACCAAAACATGACTGTCATTAGTAATGCTTTGTCCTCTCACACGTACCTAAAGTGGTATATAGCAGCCCACCCAGCGCGGCGCTGCAGCCTTACATGGAAACACACTAAAGGCTCTGACTTTAACTCCTTATTCATCAAAGCTCAGGCAGCCAAAACACACAAATACACACACAGATACACACACACTGCTGCTGCAGCAGAGCCTGCAAAAACAAAACCTGCCGTGTGGCTTTGAAAACTCTGGACAACAAGAGACCAGGCAGGAGTGGAAAACAATGTAGACAGATTTGGAGGGAAAAGTGAAGAACGAGTGTAGGAATGGAGACATACTGGAGCGTATTTAACGCCTGAACCCAGAGCTGAGCAGTAACCCAGGGGAAACTCAGCTGCACAGTGTAGTTACTTTGCTTTTTTTTTTTTTGATGTGATGAATATTCATGACTAGCAGGAAGACGGAGGCTGGTGGTTCGCGGCGTCCTTTTGATGTATTGCTGATGCAGGCTGCATGCAGCGGTGTTGCAGTGTTTCCCACAGAATCAGATTGTTCTTGTGGCAGCAGCTGATGTCGGCGGTGGGAAGCGGGTGTGTGATCAGACAGAGCCTCACACACACCTGAATATGTGACTCTTACTGTTTATAAAGTCTCCACGGTGAGAGCTTTATTTGCCTTAACAATATGTTCAGCTGCCTCCTGTTTACTACATGAATACTGATCCCACACAACCTACAAATAATCTTAGATATTTAGAGTATTAGAACAGTTGGCTGCCATCTTTAAGCTAGTGGACCACCAGTCTGTATGTTAATTTTTCTATAGCATATAACTCCAGATTATTGGAGAGAAATATGCCAATTCATGGAGTATATCTAAAATAATCAGAAAAAACTGACTGCTTGGGAAGCTGAAATACGTTGGCACTATGCTACATGTTGTTGTTCTTGGTGCTGATTGGTTGTACCCCAACCAAAAAAGGGAGACTGTAGATATTAGCTTCCATGACATCCACTGTGTATGAAAGCATATTAACATATATTCGGTTTTTGGCAGTTGTGAATGCTCAGAGTGCAAAATGTCTCAAATTTGCTGCTTGGAAATTTGAACATCAACCAAAATGAAAATATTGACCTGGTATTTTACAGAAAGTTCAGTTATCGGTCAGTGAGGTAAGGAAAATGTGAAATACACAGAGTATGTAAACATCTGGCCTCAGTCATTGTTGTCAGAAGTTCTCAAAATTGGCGTTGAAAAGCGGATCACATAATTAAATCTTTCTTTGTAGCTTGTAGAATGCTAGCAGTGGTGTTAACACGTCTTTCCTGTCTCTTGTCCAGGAGCTTCATTTCATCCAGACATGGATTTTCTGGACCTGCGGTTCTTCAACAGCTCGTTTTTCAACGATAATTTCACCGATGACTTCAACAAGACAGAGACGGACGCCCTGCTGCCAGCGGGCTTCAGGGTCACCATCGTGGTCGTCTACATGATTGTCTGTGTCTTCGGCCTGGTGGGGAATTTCCTGGTCATGTACGTCATCATCAGGTGAGCCCAGAACGCTTTCTTCATTTCAGCAGCTCAACACTGCATGTCTAGCAGCTAAACCAAGCATGAAATGAAAACAGGCCACTTTTTTACCATTTCATTTCATTCCTGCTAGTAAGTATGCATCAGAAGCAAGTTAATTTCATTTTATAAGTAATAAATCTGTAATAAATTGAAAAATCTTATTTAGCTTTTATTTTGTAGTGTGAGACTGAAACAACTGTAACAAATCAAAACAACACCTTTTTTGTGAAACTTGTGTTTTGTTGTTATTTGGTGCCCAGATGCAGAAACGTTTAGTTGAGTAACTTTTTGAAAAATGTAATTTCACAAAACTGTCATCTTCACTTTTTTCTTGAGTAATGTTATTATGAAGGTATTGCCAGTTTCACTTAAGCATAATTTCTGCATAATCTACCAAATGTGAATAACCATCATATTTAACCGGAAATACAAACAAAACTACTGATATGTTAAAGTGAGACTTTAATCTTTCTATCTGTCTGTCCGTCTATTTTTTTATTTACAAAAACAACTTGTTACTTTTTATTTGAGTAAAAAGAGGCTGAAGTAATGTTTTTCTTACTGGAGTATAATTTTTGCTGCCTTACTTCATCGACCCACTCTAACATGTCAGGTATTGCCGCCAGGATTTCAGACAAACATTGTGGATTTGTTGTAAGTTTGGTTTTCTGCAGCTTCTGTTTGTGTATGTCTGTGATTATAATAGTCTTCAGAAAAAGACTCAGGTCAGTACAATAGTTTGCAGAACTTTAGCCTAATTGAAAAGGCAAATATTTGGTAGCTGGAGGCTTCCATGTTATGCAGCCAGAGCAACCAACAGGAAGCTCTGACCGTGCTTTAGAGTTGGATGCTTTAACTTGGTAATAAAGTTCAGAAAAATGTGAGTTTTTGTCATATTCAACCTTATACTTGTGAAATGTTCTATCAGGTTCAAACCAGGCTGGGTACAATTATGTTTATTTTAAAGCTAAATATTTTCTATAAACTCTGAAAAACCACCCATAGCTTGTGGTGACCAAAATATCAGTCAAAGTGTGATAGGCTGAAAGGCTTTGAGCTGTTTCCACATGACAACAAGCCTCATCACACAATGTCACCATCTGGGGATCTTACACTTGTTACCCTTCAATTGCTGCAAAGAGTCATTGATAAATATCTGAGTTCTCTGAATGGCTTGTACAATGTTTCTTCACAAACTCGTTCAACAGGCTGCTTCTTTGTTCCTCATCCCGGTCTGCAGTCTGCAGGATGAGTTGTCTGGTTCATTTGCCCTAAAGGTGAATGCAGTTGTCAGCTGGGAATCGCCTCCACTCCCTCGTGACGCTCTGAAACGATAAATAGGCATCGCTAATGGATGGTTGAAGACATTTCTTCTCAGAGAAATGTCTCTCACTTTCTGTTGCTTCTTTCATATGAACGTGTAATTGCTCAATCTGATTAAAAATCTGCGTCTAATTTGCTGGTGCCAGCTTTGTCAGGCAATGACATCACAATGTCCAGAGAACAGTTTGGAAAAAGGACAAGAAGCATTTTTCATTCCTACCGACGCAAAAATTTCCCATTTTACCTTTCTTTTTTAAAGGTACCATTTATTAGTGATTAATATTCAATTGAATTTGATTCCACACAGTATTTCTGAATTGTATTGAATCCAATATTAGTATTGCTGTTAGAGCTGAAAACTGATATTTACCAATATGATATATATTCTCATTTTTCTACGCTTTCTTCTTACCTTTTCATCAACTTGGAAAAAGCGACCATACCACTGACTTCACCACCGCTTCTCTGCTTCAGTTACACTACCCACAATCCTTTGCTGCATCACTGTCACATAACCTACCTCTTCCATTTCCGCTCCAGAAACAAACAGCAACAAGATGGGAGTAAATATTGGTTGTTAATATTGGCCCAGTTTCAGTTTCATTTATTCAGCCGACACAGATATGTTAAAATATGACTAATGTACTGATACCGATGTTAGATAATACAGTCAAATATATATATATTTCATATCAGTTCATTCATTTAAGCTTGATTTGAAGGCTAAACTATTAACTACATGACTCTTAAACAGCTTGAACTTTTGAGTTTATTTGCTGGTTGAGTTAATGAATTTAGCCTTTTTTAAAGTGTCCTCATTGAAGAAAGTCAAAGAAAAGACTAAAGGAATTTATACAAACAAATGAAGAACAACATTCAGTTAAGATAAATTGGATTCATTCTTTTTAAGCATATTGAAAGAAGCAACACTTAACCTACAATCTCATGTCCTTTGAAAGCAGAAATGTGTTCTTACCGACACAATGCTCTTCCTTTTTGAGAAAATTTGGTTAAATAACCTGCCAGTTACACGGCTGTGGAAGAAAAACTCTCTTTTGCATACCAAGTGCAACTGAAATTTTTCTTTCCCCCAATATATACTTAACGTTTTGTCTCTGGTGGTGTGCCTGCATGAGGTAGAGAGAAAAACGGGCAAACAAAAGTCAGAGACAGAGCTGCGACGGTCACGTGTCGAATGTAAAACATTCGGCGACTGTGGGAGGTCAGAACGGTCGCAGGAGAGGAGAGCGCTACGAAGGCAGGAAGTCTTAGCAGTACTTGAGAAACGGCTCATGCTGCTGCTTAGCCTCAAACTGAGATGGAGATTTACCAAAACTAAAAAGCCAGAAACACGCCAGGCGGAGCTACATGTCACAGGTACAGGCGATGGAGAGTCAAAGGAAAAGGAAAACAGGAGCAGTAAACTTCAGGACAACACAAACAAACTGGGATAAAACATTTCAGACAGAATATTGAAGCAAAATAAATGACTGGTCAGTTTTGGTTCACAGTTGTAACTAAAGTGGAAATGCTGATCTTTAACTGATGGTGCATCGTCTGGGGGAAAAGCAAACATTACAGCATGTAAACATTAGATACTGTCTGTCAAACACGGGGGAGGAGGGCTGATGCTGTGGGGTGGGACTGCAGCCACAGCAGCAGGACATTTTGGAGCCAATCAGTCGACTCAAACATTGAACCAAATCCACAGCAGAACGGCTGGACGAGTACAGAATGGCCCAGTCAAAGTCAAAATAATCATACATAGAAAATACTTGATTGTGATTTCTGGTGACAATCAGTTGAATTTAAGATGCAGTCCTTCTTTTTACAGGTTGGCTTAGACAGTGAAATCTCTACTTAAAACCTGACTTTTGTGTGTACTCCGGTTTCATTGTGTGATAATAAAATCAGGCTTAGTATATACTCTTTTAAAAACATGTAAAGGCTAGAGATCATCTGATGTCGTCCAATTTATAAACACAAATCAATAAAAGTCACAGAGACGCAGCGCCGCTGGGAAGCCCCTGAGTGTGTTGTTTTGATTTCCCCAGCCTCCCATTGGCTTTTCTCCTGACAGCACTTTGCATGTTTCCACCGCTGAGTGGTGTCGCAATGAAAACCGAGGAAAAACAAGAGAGTTGTAACTTTCAGCGGGAGCATACCGCAGTGCAGATGTGTGTTTGAGTCGTATCAGGAGCCATAAGCAGGGATTCCAGAGTGTCTGTTCATCGCTGCTTAAACAAAAGGAAATAGAACAGCCTGGAAGGAGACGGTGGACAGCTGGGGCTTCAAGTTGTCTTCCAAACATGGCTTTTTCTTCTTCTTCTTCTTAAGGGGGGAAAACGGCTGCCTGCTGGGGATCCTGTGAGAAAAATGGGCTCTGTTTCCATAACAACAGACAGGTTTTACAGTATAGGACATAGCCAGCCCAAAAAATCACAATAACATTCCCCCTCAGAGGGAAAACAACAGAGAAAGGAGGAAAGGGAAAGAAAGACAGAAATCTCACATGGTTTCACAGAAACATGCCTTGAAGGAACCGGCTCAAGTGGAAATCATGTTTCAAAATAAGTGTGTACAGAATCTCAAAGCTACACTCTGATTGTATGAAATTCCTAATAAAAATATATAAAAAAACATCAATACATATAGGAGAGAAAAAATAATGATGAACCTTTATTGATCTGAATTTGTGGGTTCAGGGTGAAATGGTGTATTAGGAAAATCAACATCAAAATATTCACAAATATATAAAGAGTTTGTTTAAAAAAGTCATTTATTCACAAAACCTTTAACATGGATATTAGATAGAGAGATGACTTTATTTATCCCAAGGATTCAAGCATCCAGTAACCGATAAAAACATAAAAAACATACATGCATGAGTAGGTTGAAAATATATTACAACTAAGACACTATCAAAGTAAGAGTTTGCTATTAAAATAACTGACTACAGTAGCTAACAGATTAAACTGGTAAATATTGCAGATGAAAACAAGCATAAGAAGTTTTCACTTGCTTGCTTAAACACCATGTGAAGTTTATTTAAATATTATTTTTATAAATATGTTTTTCTACAATGTATCTGTCTAATATTCATAATGATGGCTGAATGATGTCCATTTTTGTCTTCTGAACTTGTTACAATAGTAAATCGTGGTATGAATGTTGGGCTAAACATTAGCCTTCAGATATAGAAGCAGCCGTTGCAGCTCTGACTGTAGTGGAGGAAACAAAATGGTGAGGCACATTTTTAAATTTAAATCGGTTAAAATCATCGACAAAAAAAAAGAAATCTGAGCTCACAAAGGCTGTGCAACATGTTGGCTAATTCTGACTAATGTTTGTGAGTAAAGGAGTGAAGAAAGAATGAACATGAAGACAAAAGTGACAAATGAAGCTAAATGACAGGACAGATAACATGTGAGTCAGTTAGATTTCCATCAGGAGTTAAAGTAAATTTCCTTCATGCTGATCTGTTCTCTTTCATCTACCGCTGTTGTAATCTTTAGAAAAACCCAACAAGAAAAAACAAGTGAAAGTGAAGATTTGATTTATTTGAGGTGTTTCTGTAATGAGAGGACAAACGGTACATTTAGCTGGGAGGCTTTAGCTTCCTGTACTGCAGAGTTTGAACACCTGCTGAAGAAATGATTCAGTATTCTTAAACAGACTGACATTTTCTTTCCCCAACAACAAGCATCTGCCTACAAACCTCAGTGTTGGTTCAGTTAAAGTGAACTCAGGTCCGATTTGAACGCGCATGTGAACACCTAGGAGACCGGAGACCGCTCCAAAAGCAGGCCTACAGCCTACAGCAGGGCATTCTGGGTAGTTATAACCAAAACAAAAGCAAGAGTCTAGCACCAGCAGGAGAAATGGAGCATGGTGTTTAACTAAGACAAAAGAGAAATCCTACAACTGCTAAAATCTGACACTTGCAGCTTTGTTTACATTTCATGCCTTCTTCAGAGATTTTTGTCGTTTTGTTCAACGATTCTTGATGCAGCGCCTCCACAGGCGAGGAGGGTAACAGGCTTTTCTAAAGGATTTCTTGGGTTTGACTCAGAGCAGTGTGAAAAGGTAACAAACGTTGCACCTCTGGTCTCAAATCAAACTGGACTATCCTATCATTCAGCTGGAGGTTGTTACCTAGTTGCTTATTTAAATCCAGGTGGCAACGTCCTTTTTGGCCAGGCAGAGCATATTTAAATTAGTCTCCATTTTATGGATGGAGCAAAGATAAAATTATTTGTCGAGCTTTAAGGATTTGTGCTGTAAATTTAAAGCACCGCCTAACATCTCAGAAAGATGATGTCAGACAGTCCAAATGTTTCAAAGGAAACAAACAAAAAGATTTACTTGTGGCTTGAGGAGCCTTTTAAGAAACTAATGGAAGGAGAAGCAAACAAGCTAAGTGAAAAGATTCATCTCTTAGTAGGAGAAAAACGTTTGGTGCTGTTTGACTTTAGCTTGTCAAACAGCAGCAGAAATGGATTCTGTTTCTTTGGAATCGTACAGACCTAATCTGATCTGTTCAATTCTCTCTCCTCTTTTCTCACATAAACTCTATTTTATTTCAGCCAATTTCTCAACAAAGACAACCTCATTTACATATTTTCTTACTTTCACTGTCAGAGAAAATTGTCATAGTTTTCCATTTAAAATTGGCCCATTAAGACTATGTTGGTAATTGTGGCAAGTTTTAAACCATTAGATTTGAGTTGTTCTTTACTACTAATAATAATAAAAATCCTGATCCTGTTTTAGCACGTCAACCCACAAAATACTTTTAATACAATGTTCCTGCTGGTTTTGTTTTAGCTATTGTTTTGTCTGGACTGGTTTCAGACACTGGTTAGAAGTAACTGTCAGGATCTTTTGGTTGTTTTTTTGTTCTGATTATTTCATTCTGTTTTCCTTAATGTCTTTCTTTGATTAGATCATTTCACTTTAGTTCAGTTCTTCTTGTTTCTAGTTTATTATGTTTATTTCCTGTCCAGTTCATTTATGTTTCTTAGGCCTAGTGATTCCTTAGTGTTGGATTCATTTCCTAGTCTGATGTGTGCTCTCACTCGCCCAATGTGCCATTTTCTCTCTCTCTCTCCTTTCACATCTGCAGCTGGTTAGCTTATCTTTTAGCTTAGTCCAGGTCTTTTCTTCAGATTTCTCCTCCCAGTTTCCAAACCCTTCTCTTGTTGGTTCCTCCCGTTATATCCGGTTATTCTCCCTGTTTCTTCCCTGCTGGATTTTTCATTGGATTTCTGGTTTTTGTTCTGCTCTGGCTCCCTGTCATTTTCGTAAGTTTGTTCATCATTTTTGCATTAAATTTTTTTCATTATGATCCATGTTCCCAGCTCCTGTCTGCATTTTGGTTCCACCAACAAACATAACTTTACAGTAACAGAACACTTCAAAAACACAACATTTAATCAAGTGTCTTTGTTTACTTTCTCAGGCTTAGTACACTTGAAATACGACTAACTTACAAATAACTTTTCAGGAAGATATAGGACAGTGGTGCCCAAAGTCGGTCCTCGGGGGCCGGCATCCTGCGTGTTTTAGTTCTCTCCTTGGTTTAACGCAACATCTAGTCTTCCTTATTTCCAATCAGCTAAATGGAGAAAGAACGATGCTACTGGATAGCATCCCAAGCTGCATTCTCCTTAAATATTAGATATGCTTCACAAAAAGACCCATAAATAGGCTAATTTTCTGTAAATAATTTGGACTTGTGTTAAACAGAGAAATCTGTGAATGTGGATCCACTGTATTGTGATAATCAGATATTCTCTAAAATCTTATGAATGTGTTGAACCAAATGGAAATGTTTAAAATCACTCTGTAATTTAACATTCAGATTCCTGCTTAGACAACAAATGCTTCATTTTCTGGAATATTACTTATAGATTTTTTTTTAATCAAAATTACCCATAAATCCACCATTAGCAGTGTTGTGTATCATGTTGTTTTCTGTTGGAGAGGAGATGAAAGGCCAGATTCAGCTACCAGCAGGACCAGATTTTGCATGATGATTTTCCAGGCTCTTAATAACTGAAGCAATTAAAGCCAGCCTCTTTTGTAGCCTGGTGTGGCCGTGTGTGCAGCCACTGCAGTCAGTATTTTTGGGATCATTCCTCTCTCAGCCCTTTCTGTTGTTTCGTGTCTGAATACAAAGAAGACATTTCTAGCTTGGCTTAGAGCCGAGGAAACAACTGGAACGGTAATCAGGCACAGATGGTTTGACAAAAAGCTGTTACAGTTACAAAAAAGATTTAAAAACGTGTTCATGTCTGCTTTGACCTCTCGTTAGCCTGCTCTTCAGAGGTCCATGTATTCTTCATTCATGTTGATTAACAGCTGTTGTTCCTTTTAAATAGGAAAAAAAAGATGGTTCAATATATTATGATACGATTTATTGTCCTGAATCTGCAGCTCTTTCTTTTTAACGGCACACAGGAGTGTGAGTATCGCTCCTCTGATGGAATCTGTTCACTCATTAGTTGCTCCTTCATGCATCTCAAAGCGTAATCCTAATGCGAGCTGCATCTCACTCCTGATATCCTGCAAGACAAGTGATGCACTAGTTAAGAAAGGGAACATTGAGATGTTTTATCTGCTGAGTTTTGCCTGAGTTTTGGAAAAAGTGGGGATTGACTGCAGGTGGCCTCTGAAACTTATGACACCATATTAGGTCCATTGTAGATTAAGAAGAAAAGAAAAAAAAAGGTGTAAATTTTTGCCAAAAATTCAGAAATTCTGAGATTAATCTAAGAAATTTTCTAGGAAAACCTTCAAAATTTCTGACAAAACTTTGGACGTTTGTAGCTCTTAAAATTTCCAAAAGTTGTAAAGTTTTGATCTTTGAAACTCTGAAATTTCCTTGTTTTTTCAGAAAATTTTTGAGATTAATCTCAAAATGTATGAGTTTTTTGGTAGATATTTACTATTTTACACACTGTTGTAGCAATTGGGTGCAATATGTTTTAAGTAGGGCTGCACCTATTGCAGTTTTTCGGTCGATCGCCGATTACAGAGCTTTAAAACGCCTGACCTGCCGACTACAATTTTGGCTGATTCCATTTTTTTTTCTCTGAAATGTCACTAAATATAACATGAAAGCCACTGAGTGAACAGCAGTAGGTTGTTAACTGCAAATGTGCAGATATGACCTGGTTGGCCGCTCTGTCAGAAGAACCTCTTTTATGGTCAGTGGTTGATCTTTAGGCCTTTGCTCAGGTAGATATGATCGGCGGATAAGATTGGCATCATATTTAAGTATAGGCTGATCACTGCAATCCCCAAATTAAGGAAAATAGTTTTAGGAAAATGAATAAATGGTGGCTTCTTCTTCAAACTCCCAGGACTCAGTAGAGGGTCCTGACAGGAGAAGTCACAGAGACAGAAGCGTTAATGTGATTTCGTGTTGATTTTGTTGTCTAATTTAGTTTGATGTTGTGTGTGATTTTGTGTCCCCCTTCTTGTTTTATTAGTAATCTGATAAGTATAACAAACACTGATTACTGCATTTGTTCCATGACTATTATGATTATGTGGAAATCTAAACTGAAAAGCAAATTGTTTCATCTCATTTATGACCATTAAAACTGTAGAGGACGCATGTTTCTGCAGACGATTCTGTCTGCACCTGCTCATATTGAGCCACATCATGCGTGTGCGTGTGTGTCTGCACATACATGCCACAGGGTAATGACTGCGTCTTCCTCCTTGCTAATGACCACGGTGAATTATGGGGCCATTTACTGCGAACTGCAAATGAATCCCTCCCCACTGAGAGCAGAGAGTCAGACTGTGTGTGTGTGTGTTTGTTTGTTTGTGTGGGGACACCAGTTATAGCTGGTTGTCACGTGACTTCCCTATTTTTGTAAAACAGACACACAGACTAATTTGCATACATTAAGGGGATGCATGCTCTTCATCCCTGCAGCTCTCTGCTCTGAGTCTGACCTTTTTTTAAAAATAGTTTGGAATCAGTCCTAATATTAACAGCCAAAAATAAAAATATCAGAAATGTTTGAACACAACTGAGTAAAATGTTTATGTCAAAGGAAGGACTATAACAAGATTTTAAAATGTGTGCTTTTTAATCCTTAGAAAGTCCATCCTACTTGGATGAACAACATGAATTTGTTTGCTTAAATTAGCACAGAAGGATTCCTCCACCATTTTGTAAGGATGGAAATATTTTGGGTTCCCAGTAGTCAAACGCAGAAACAGAGAGACAACCTGTTATGTCTGTTGACAGAAGAGACTAACTGATGGCTGCCTTACTCACCTGACAGATGGTTTGGATGCAGAACCTTCAACTTGACTAAACAGCTAAATATGTGCCAATATGTGTCCAAAGCGAAAGTAACGCTCCAGAACAGCAGCAGCAAGAGCACCATCTGTGAACCTCCGCAGGAGGCCTTGGTGTTCACTCTTCAGCTCCTTCAACTGGAGCGTTACACACAAGGACCATGGCCAGGCATGTTAAACCAAGCAGATTTCATTAAAAGCATTAAAAATGAAAAAAGTTTCTGTGAAGTCGGTAGAAGACGTAGCAGTAATGGTGAATAAGTTCTGCTGTTTTCAGACATCTCCTGTGGCCTTTATGTTTCGCTGCTCAGCTGCAGAGGTTTACTGCTGTGTGCTTACAGGTTGCTGATTGGCTGGTCCAGCTGTGTGGTTGTCATCACAACCCTGTGCATATGTTAGAATCTGCAGTAGAGTCCCTAAAGACCGAGACTCTGGAGTTTTGCCGGAGACCAAAACAGCGTGTGGATTTGTTTTTGTTTTCCTTTTCTAATTTTGAGGCCTAATTATGTTAAACAGAGTTCAACACACTTCTGCTTTCAGGGATAGAGCGGAGTTAGATTAACATTTCTACTTTTGTTTTTGTGAAGCTAATGGTTTCCACAAGAAATGCAGCTTAGGAAGCTGAAGTCCAATCCAGGAGCACCATTCATGCTCCTTGGTGCTGATTGGCTGTAAGTCTAGAACCGCGTTCATCTTTGCAATAGTTTGCATTGTGTGGATTAACGGTGTGATGTAAAATGGATGTTTTTTTTATTTTTAGCTTTGCATCATGTTATAATATAATTCCCTCATCAGAAACATACTTGGAGTGTTGCCTTGATTCCTTCATGGATTTTTGAGAAATCCTTCAATCTCCATGCCAACCATTCAGCTGTGCAAAACACCTGGGTGGACATAGCTCCGCCTTCCAGAATAAAGGTGGTCCTCAGAGCAGCCAGGCCCGGCGGCATGGGTGGGCATTGGGGGGCATTGCCCTGCCCCCCCGGACTGGAAGCTGTTTGTTGTTTTTACCTTAGAATGGTAAAAACTGTTTGATACAGTAGGGGCTTCCGCACTTCCCATATCTGTGTCCTCTGTCACTGTTTTACTGTTTAATCCGTTGTTAACACATTGTAACCTGTTTTCCGAGCCGCCTTTAAACGCAACATGAGCGCTACGACGCTCACGCTGGGTTTACTCCTGTGCGGCAGCGACAGAGACCTGCTGCTGCTGGGCAGAGCTGCTCAGGTGTGTGTTAAAATGATGCAGCAAAACGCAAAGAACTTGGCACAGTTTTCCCCCCAAACTAACCGACTGAGTTGAGTAAAGCTGTTGGATGCAGGTAATGTTAGCTAAATGATGACTAGCTAATAACAATACAGCACCTTAAGCTTGTTAACAAGTAGCCTGTAGACTACTACTGATGTTGTTGTCTACGTTCAGCTACGTAGATTCATTTTGCCCCCCCAAAATAAGTCAATGCCCCCCCTGTTAGACTCGACTGGAGCCGGGGCTGAGAGCAGCCTTACCCTACTCAGCTCCTTCAGACTAGCCAGCAGCAATTAGCAAATACCTGGTAGAACATATACTACGAGCTACTTCTCAGCATAGCGCTGGTATAAAAGTTGCTAAAGGGTTAACAGAGGAGCGATGTGACGACTTCCTGAAGGCAGAGTTTCAGAAAGGGCAGGAGTTTTTAAAGCGACAGAGGCGCAATTTCATGGCATTAAATTACAAAGTCAAATTTCTTTCAAGTCCTATTTGATATGACAACTGAAGTTAACATAGTTACTTGATTGTGCTGTAAAATAATAATTCCCTGTTAAGGCATATTTGATGTTTGAACTATTAAAATAGGACATTATTAGCATTTTTAGGGAGATGATCAAGTATTAGCAGAACCACAGCCATAGCGGTTGTGATGGAAAATTACAATAAGGTCACATCTGCTAGTCATGTTATATGAAATGCTTGTGAACTCTCACCAAAAGAACTATTTGGGTTACATGTAGAAGGTTGGAAGTTGTTTTCTACAGCTGCATCAGAACCAGACTGTCTCACCCCTTGTTTTTCAATTCTTTATCCTTGGTATAAAACTCATGTGTTGTCTCTGCCTGGCAGAGCTTGGGAGCTTGGCGAGCTTTTGCATCCAGACCTGCTTCATTACTGATTGTCCTACAAGCTCTCTGTATTGTGCACAATATATGAATAAACCTGATAGGGTGATTTTATCTGAACAGTGCTTGGAAATAGTATTTTTTTCCACGACACGGTGTAGTTGTACCGCAGTCCAGTTGGACTCAACTAAAGGAACATTCCACATTTATTAGCCAGTCGCCATTAAAAGACTAACTGAAAAAGTTGCCTTGTAGTATTATTTTTCTGTCTATTGCATATAACTGACATATTATTACTATGTGAAAAATGTGCTTTGGAAAAACTAAATGATCATGATGGAGGAGGCCACTTCTGAGTTACTAACACTACACACACTTGACAACATGCAGAGCATCATTAGTTTAGCTGAAAGAAACATACCAATCTGACAGAAAGCATAACAATCCTACTGTAAGCCTAATATACTCTACCAGATTTATTACATGAAATTTTCCAGCCATAACTTAAATAATTTTGTTGTGATCACCTTCTACTGCTCCAGATCTTCCCTAAAATTATTCAGTCGCAAATGTAGAGGCCATAAAATCGTCTCTTTAAAGTGAATTACTAAAGAGTGTGCTGCAAAAGTCCAAATTTTATAAAAGGTAATACAAGAGGGGAATAATAAGCTTTCATGGCTTCACTGACATGGCTGGAGGCCTTTACTTGTTTTGCTCCTTTAGGTCAACTGCTGTAATTTCTGTAGATACTTGGAGAGAGTCCCTGCGGACGTTTAAAGCCACAGAATCGGTTTTCACTCCACAGCAGAGCATCAGTCCCTCAGCCGCCCTGCAGTTTCAGCTTGATAGTGACTGATGGTCTTTCTCTTTCATGATTGCAGTTTTTCTTTTCTTTAAGGGTCATGAAGCTGCGTGAGTCAAAACTGTCACCCTCAAGGGACAAGCAGGAAATAGATTGGGGATTTTTCAGGAGCGCGGTGATGAAACTGACACAGCTGTAGTTGTTGTTTGATCCCTTCTGTCAGCATGCCTCATTTACCGGTTGATATATTTATAATCTTTAAAGATTTTTACAAATATGGTTCTTAATGGTGGGCTGCACAGTGTGCAGTGGGTAGCACTGTTGCTTTGGTCTTTCTGCACAGGAGTTTGCATGTTCTCCCTGTGCATGGTGGGTTCTCTCCGGGTACTCTTGCTTCCTCCCACAGTCCAAAAACATGACTGTCAGGTTAATTGGTCTCTCTAAATTCTCCCTAGGAGTGAGTGTGTGTGTGTGTGTGTGTGTGTGTGTGTGTGTGTGTGTGTGTGTGTGTGTGTGTGTGTGTGTGTGTGTGTGTGTGAGTGTGTGTGGTTGTTTGTCCTGTCTATCTTTGTGTTGCCCTGCAACAGACTGGCGACCTGTCCAGGGTGATCCCGCCTCTCGCCCCAAATGTCTCGCTGGAGATGGGCACCAGCACCCCTCCTGACCCCACTAGGGATGAGGGTGTGAAGACAATGGATGGATGGATGGACGGACGGATGGATGGATGGTTCTTAATGGTGAGAAAGACAGGCCAAAAAGAAACAAGGAGAGAAAATCTGAGCAGCAATCTACGACACAGATTTAAAAGTTTCTCTCACCTGTTTTACAAAGTTGAAAGGGCAACAATTAAAGTCTCTGTCTGTAATATGTCTAAAAAAGACTCCAAGCTGTAATTTCAGTAAGTGGTGTTTCTGCAAAGTGTAAAGCTGGGGTAACTAAAAGCATGCAACACTTATTTATTTTTATTTTTTTCATAAAACTGAAGAGATGTGAGACTTCCTGAGTCTCCTCTGGAATTTGCTAACATTTGAGTCCATCCTGCGTCATCCATCATCGTGAGTCATTCTCCCGACTGGCTGAGGCTCTGACAGCTTTTAGTCTTACAGTTTTAGTTTTACTCTAAAGTTTCTAGAAGTAATGTTTTTAAATAAGCTGGTGATGTGGCTCCCATCACTAGCTTCACTAGCTTCACTAGCATCAGATTGATGCTATTTTATCCGTTCAGCTTTCAAATGTTTCACAGTTTTTCTGAACAAATCTTTCAGAAATGTGGTCTGTGAAGTCAGTGACCAGCTCCTAACTGGTTACCAGTCAGTGTTTCCCAGTGGTCGGACGAGGCTGATTGAGGGTTCTGCATTGTCTCTGCTGCATATCCTTTTTCTATTCTGTATGGATTATCTCCTTTCGTCCACATTGAAGGAGACTGAATTATTCTGATTACAACTGCACCAGTGTAGTGAACCTGTGCCAAAGTCAACCAGCTAACAGAAAGCAGAAGAAAGGGAAGGAGAGATCAGATGGAGGGGAGAGGAAAATGAGCGGGACAAGCTCATTTCTTTTTTGTCCCTTTGTCCCTCATTATCTGCTGCAGCTTTGATCTTTGCTGTCATTTTTTCTCTGCATGTCGGCTCTTTCTCTTTGTTTTGCTCCATCCAGTCTTACGCTTTGTAAATAAGTTAATGAGTTCTCTGGATCTTCTGATCTGCACACAAATTTGTGTTGACTTTCATTAAATGTGAAATGCATATGATGGCTCAAGTCCTACAAATGACTGTGGAACGCCAAGCGAATGAAATGCAAGGTAAAACAATAATTTATCACAGTATTAAAGTGCGGCATCAAAAAGGCAAAGATTGAATAAAGTTAATTACATTAGTGTCATGCATTCATTTTCACTATCTATGTACATACTGTGGCTGAAAGACGACTGAATTATTGACATAATTAACTATTTTAGTAATCTAGTAACTGTTGACTGGAGTATATTGACTCAAAAAAAGCCATTTTCTGAAAGAGTAACACAGTCTGAGCAGTAATTAATCCAAACCTGTGAAAAAAACATGCACATTTTGCATTTAAGATGAAAAATCTTTTCATCTGTAAATATTTATATCCAGAACTCCTTGAGTCACATTTTTAGCTTCATCTGGTTCAAATTCTGTAAAAAAAATTAATATCCTATTAGACATCTTTTACTATTAACATAACATATTTAACAGACTAGTACAGTATTAATATACATATTTATTACAGTATTTTAGCTGCAGATGTATCTTTTGCTACAAATGATCAAGCGTTCACTAAAAAATGCTATTGTTGCACTTAAAAATGAGTGCTTATTTGCTTATTTTTGTTTAGTTAAATTTTTTTATGTATTTCTATTATTGTGTAAAAAAGGCAAATGTGGTTAAATAAAACAAATCTGAAGAATATGAGTTATTTTATCTGAATAATTGATTAATCATCTAAAGAATCGATAGAATTACATGCTACAAACGTGAAGTGCTGTGAATACTTTCTGGTTGGACTGTAGTTTCTAATTTTACATGGTCAGCGACGCCATAATATGAATAATTTTTAATGATATTGTCAAAAAAAAAACAGATGAAACCCCAACAGTGGTAGCTGTGTCTGTGCAGCTTGAAAATAGTGGCGGGGAAAACGCAGTCAGGCTTGTTTCAGCTGGATCTTGAGAGACACAAAGACAGAACTTCAATGACAAGTGTGAGGTGAAACACATCGAAACTGGAGAAGAGCAGAAAGACACCATCAGATATAATAAGACAGAAGTGTTTGAAGAACTGGAGCCAATAGGCGATCTGAGAGGGGGGGAGGAGATTGAGGACGATAAGTGGATTTTGAACTACTCACATAATTGGGTACTTGTTGGTGTTAGCAGGCGGGAGACGTGAAGCTTCTGCTTCAGAAATCTGTTATCTTCTGATTCAGAGAGAATCTGATGGCAAATCAACAGAGATGTAGTGAAGATAATTTTTTCCAAGCTAGCTGTTAGCCATGTCCCATTACTGTGTAACCACAGTAACCCAGAATAGTTGAACCAAAGATTCTCTTTAAAGCAGCGTTTCTTAATTATTTTCCGTAATGTCTTCCCTATATATAACATTTACCTCCCTGCCCCTGTGAATTGAAAAGCTATTGAGAATTTGATATTTAATCATTTATCTGTACCACAGACTAATAAAATGAGCTGCAACAACTTTAATCTGTTGTTGCAGCTCATTTTAGTGTTTTAAGTCCTGAAACAATCCTGCAGGACTTTAATTGACTGTTTAAACAACCATAAATTTGCTGACTTAATATGAAAAAATATTCTCATCATTTTGACTTTCTCCCTGTTGTGTATTTATTCTGCTAATAGTAATACAATGTTCATAACATAACTTTGTTCTTGTAATTTTATGACTTTATTTTTGTATTTAAAAAAATAATTTTTCTTTACTAACCTCTGCCTCTCACAAACTTCTCCATCTCTTCTGTACATTTTTCAACCTTTGCATCATCCTGTCTTAGCTTTGTTTGCACTAGTGTGTCTGTTGGCTACTTCTTCTCCTGGCTTTAACAGGCAGCCTTGTATAAGGATTTGAACAGTGCTGCCACCCTGTGGCAGAAGGGTTTATCAGTTAAACATGGATGAAAACATTTGTAAAGTCCTCCTGCTGTTGTGCCTCCCACTATTTGAGAAATGCTGCATATTCAACTAGCGACTCTGTGGGGAGCAGAATGAAGTGAAAGCTGAGCCCATGTTTGATGGCAAATTAAAATATTGTGACATCAATTATCTGGCAAATAGATATGTTTGTTTCTGGAAAGCTCATCTGTAACAATGATACTGAATCACTCTATGTAGCAAGCATGGAAATCATTCTGAATTAAACATAAACCTCTGTAGGTTTATGCAACATGAAGCCTAATGAGGACACACTTCACTGCAACAGAATTTGAATTTGCTTAAAAATATTAGGACTGTCAACCAGCAATTAAAGTACAGTTGGAGCCATCTGAAGAATGCAGCATATTTATTGTCATTCAACATAACATGTGCACTGATTTTGTGTTTAAGGCGCTTTGCTGCAAGGATTATTCAATATGCTGCAAATTATTTAATATGGAAGAATATATCAGCAGAAAAACCAGTGAATTAACTTCTATTCTACAAATATTTAATCTTTTTATTCATTTGACAAAGTATTGCTTTGAGGTAATAAGTGAGTCAATAAAGGAGTCAGTTAGTCCTGAGAGGTTTAGCAGAAGACAGCTGGGCTTTAACTCTTGTTTTTTGAAGACATTTGTCCTTTAACAAGAACAATCACCAGCTGAAGTCAGAACTGGGACACATGAACATGGAGCTGATGTGGCCCAACACATCAGCTCCATGTTTCTGTTGTTGAGGATGCAAACGTCCATAACGATGATAGGACAGTTGTTCTGGTCACATGCTCCAAAGTGCTTAAAACCCACCTGAGGAGATGGATCAAGGCTGCAGAGTAGTGGTTAGAAAAATGAAATCAGATGTCATCTCCACTTTTTGGTGTTGGGTTTTTATGCTTTATATAGATGAGTTATTTTACTGGCATCTCTAACCCCCTGTCCAAAATGAGTATACTACTCTCTTAATGTCGTTGGATTAACCATTGCACAGAAATAGTTAAAAACTGTTGAACAATGATATTACAAAGGTTAATAGAGGAGCCATGTTGTGATGACTTTCTGAAGGCAAAGTTTTATTGAAAAAGCAGGAGCTTTTAGAGACACATAGGTCCAATTTCAAGGCATTATTATCAATGTCAACTGATATTTACAGCAGTTTCATTACAACTGAACAGTTACTTGATTGTGCTATTAAATGGGACTATGTGGCTGAAAAATACATATGACTGCTCCTTTAAGACACAATCCAAACAAGGAGGAAGAAAATGACAAAAACTAAATAAATAAATAAAAAGAACTTCCCAGTTTTTGATGTTGACACTTTTTCATGTTTGCATAGACACATAGGTAATAGGGCTGCACAGCGGTGCAGTTGATTGCACTGTGGCCTTGCAGCAAGAAGGTTCTGGGTTCGATTCCCGGCCCGGCGTCTTTCTGCACGGAGTTTGCATGTTCTCCCTGTGCATGCCTGGGTTCTCTCCGGGTACTCGGGTACTGGAAAAGGTTAACGGGGTGAAGAAGTAAACAAGAAGTTGAACCAGAACGGCAGATTGAGCAGCAAAGAGAGATTAAATTGGAGAAGACAGGAGGCAAGGGAGGGGAAACATCAGGCAGAAAGAGGGGAGGGGCGAACTGAGCCAAGAAGATGAAAATGTGAGGACAGAGGGGCGATAAACGGATAAGAGCATAACCTCTCGATCTACGTGGAAACCCTCAGGAGGGTGAAGTGATGATTCACAGCCTCACAGGGAAACTGCAACAGGATTTTGTTGGAGGAGCAGAAATATAATGTAGTTGAAAATGTGAAAGACCAACAAGCAGGCTCTCTGTAGCACATCCTGTCCTCACCAGATAAAGGATTGGGTTAGCATTGCTGTATTTTTAAAGCTAACATTTGACTCTCAGTTGGGTAAATTAGAAATGTTGCCTTAACATTTCACATAATTTTCATTGCATTTAAACCCTGAAATGGTTTGCAGTTTATCACAAAATGGACCTGAAACTGCTGACAATTTTTAGCTCTCTGATGATCCTGATTAGCAGCAAAGCCACAGGTCGCTGATCTGTTCCTGTCCTGCACCGGATTGTAATTAGATGGGCTTTGAATTTACCCGTTGAGTCATGGAGCACCATCAAAACCCTATCAAAACTAATTTCATGCATGATTGCACCCATGCCCTGAGAACAATGGTTTGATGATAGGTATATGATGACTTGCAGGGGTTGTGAACTTAGCCAGGAGGAAGATGGTGACGCTGTGCTTTAGATGCAACGCAAGGGTGAAACTGCAAATGAAGAAAAAAAAAAATAATAATCACATGTCCAACATGTAATATAATAATAAACATATTATTGAAATTCATTAAGGCAAAATCAATAACTTGCTTCACATGTAAATATACGATATTGCTATGAAATCAGAGTTTTCAAAAATCATTCATGTTTTAAAAATCCTATAAACATACATTAATGAAGGAAGTATATTTTTCCCTGAATTTGGTTTGTGAAACTTCAGTACAAAATAATCCTTAAGCACAAGTAAAAAAAATAATAATAAGATTGGTATAATTTAATGTTATTGACCCCCAAAATGCAGTTGCTTCTTTAACTAAACAAACTAAAAAGACACACAACTTTTCCAAAAACATTGCACACAGTGTGTTTGAAGGTGTGACCTTACAAAAACACCTCAATGCCATTCAAAATTGCAAAACAACATCAGAATCAGCTTGGCTTTCTAAAATTGTTTTAAGGGGCATCAATCTATCTGTGTAAATTTCTGAATTTGAAGAAAGTGGTAAAAAAAAATCCATCATTTGCTATTTAACAAATTGAAATATTATCGGTTGCCTGAAACTGAACAGAATTGCTCAGATTTACCATCTGACTGTTATTTTTAGTGCATTAATATTTCATTTCCACTTTCCAATTTTTTGGGGGGGATTGAGTGTTGCTCTTCATAAGTCACCGAATAATGTCAAGCTACCTGAATTTGCTCTTATCTACAATACGCCCAGTAAGCAGGATGGTTTCCATAACAACAACTGAATTTAAGACATCGGTACCAAGGCATCAATAATTGTAACAAACAGAAATACTGTTGTTTTCTATTCAGTTCAAAAATTCCTCTCATGAACTAAAAATTAAAATCTGCATGCAGCAGCAACACAACGCATCAGCAAACAAACTTTTCCTGAGAAGGAAAATTGATTAAATAACCAGAAATTATTATAACATGAAGGTAAACATTCAACATTTTTATCTGAGATAAGGCCATACAGATATGAAACATAATTTATATTTGGACTACTAGACTTCATTAAATAGTAACAATTGTTAATTGTTTCATGTTCCATTTTCATTACTGAGTTCTTTTTTTAGAGGACGTAAACATCTCAGTCACGGGCCACAAAGAATGACTCAAAATGTTGCAACAGCATTCTCTGAGGGGGCAAGGACATAAGCAGTCAGAGTACACTGTGTCTATATCAACAGCCTTGATGGAAAGCCAGGACCTTCTGCTTGCCCCTGGCTCCCTAACATCCTGGCTGCAAGCACGAGTTGAAAGGTTTTGTATTAATGCGCAATATTTGCCGGCAGTCGTAAGTCAGCAATCACAAGGCCAGACCGCTAATATTTCTGCAGTAGCTTTAAGTGAAGCTAGTCAGGGCATGAAAAAGCCGTCAAATAAGGAGATGCAAGTGAACCAAGCACACTCGCTGCCTTCGCACACTCTTGCCTGGATTTATAGAAAAATCATTCATTATTTACGGGCAGCTGAGGGATGTTGTTGTACGCATTACTGCACCAACATGTGGAAGAAAAGTGCAGCTGTGTAAGCGTGTGTGTGTGTGTGTGCAGAGTGTGTGTGCTCAGCTGCAGAGGCAGGAACTGTGACAGAATGGCAGGTGAGGCTCTAATGAACACCTCATCCCAGGGCGCGGTCTCCATCTCTATAATGTCCTCAGATCTCACTTCAAGCCGCTCTTTAGCGGGTAATGAGGGTCGTATTCCACCCACTCTGCATGACAGAGAGTGCATATGTGAACCAGAGGGGACAGGAAGCCTTCATGCAGACGTCTACGCAGCAACACCAGATTTATAATCGAGCAGTTAAAGTCATTATTGCTCCTTTTGCCGCAGGTCTGTGTGTGTCGATGTGTTTTGAAGGTGAGTAGTCTACTGCGGTTTAGACTTTACCACTTATTAGGTGTGGGTCGTTATGATAACCTTGGGAAAAAATATCACCATGTCATGGTTTTATGATTTTAAAACACAAACCATAAATATAATTATAATCTAATTATATACAAATAATTACTGTATGCTTGTATTCTCATTGTGCTTCTGTGCAATGACAATAAAGACATTTTGATTCTGAAAGAAAATGTGACTAATATTGTAAAAATTAAATACATAACCATTATTAAAATGAATGCAGTTTTTAGTGTTTTCAACCAGTCAGGTTTATTTGTATGGCACATTTCAGCAACAATTTATAAAGTGTTTACATCATAAAAACAAAAAGTCATAAAGACAACATACAGCGGACAATTGAGAAACCAGTGACATTACATTTTGTCAAGTGCCATCATCAAAATTATCAGTACAAAATGTTGTTAAACAAATTTTTTTTGTCATCTTTAAACACAAATCTTTGGTGCACAAGTTTGAATTCATCACCATATTTCTCTCCTCCATCGTTTGCATCAGTTGCTGAGGAATCAAAGGTTTTGGAGTTCTGAACAAAGTCCTGGCATAATTCTGGCTCCATCCTGGCCCAGTGTTGGTGCTGTTTTTGGGGCGATGGTGGAAACGGTGGGAGGAATAAATGTAGTGTGAGTCGTTCTGGGGTCCTCTGGACTTGATACAGAGCTACACAGGTACTTATCATTTATCACAAAAAGCGCTAGCGATTGTTTAATATCACTACATGCTTGAAACAGAGGAGTGATTGCTGCAATCAATGACTCAATGCAAAACTTTCTCTAATGGTCTGAACTTAGCTAATGCACTGTTTGATAAGCAGGATCAATTGGAATTTAAGTGACTGAATTGAAATTACTATTTTATTTTAGCAAAGTACCTTCAGATAACGTGTCATCAAATGTTTATACATATAAACTGAAGTGAATTAAATTATTTCCACATTTCTTCTGAAGATGATGACTTTGTAAGATTCATATATGTTAGTTCACAATATTTGTTAAAACCGTCCAAACTGTGAAGTACAGAAATTTAATGACAATTACAAATTAAATGAGGAACTTGGGGAACTTTGAGGAAAGTAATAAAACAATTATTTAACAAATAATTTTGTGATTAAAGTAATTTTGGTATTTAGACTGATGTCACACATCAAGTGTCTTTTTATACATTTTATATAAACAATTTCAACTGAACCACCAACCTCACAATCCTGAACATTCAGATCTACTTTTAATTCCTAAACCGTGTAAAATCATCAAATCATTTAATAACAGTTCAAACTGTTAACTGGATCAAGACAAAGTTGGACTCGGTGTTCCTTTTAACTGCATCTCCAGAACTCTGTTCTGTTCTGGTTCTGGTTCCAGCTACAATGGGACCAGCAGTAAAACAATCACTGGCAACTGATTGTATTGTTGCAACCTTCCAGCTGCTTCAAGAATCAGATGATTTGAAATTTGATATTCCCATCAAGACAATGTGTAGAAAAATATTTTACACATTGCACAGAGCTGAAACGAAGCAAGTCTGCATAAATCAGACTAAAAAGGTGCAAAAGCAATTCCCCCTTGGTTTTGGATGGCTTCCAAATGCAGCTGATGTGGATATTGATTTCCTGTTGGCTTCTAAAAGAATTACTTGTCTTCTTCTGTGTCTTACAGCCTGCTAGGCCAGCACATCTGTAGGAGGAACGGTGCAATCCAATAACGTCTAGTCGGTGAAATAAAAGGGACAGAGCGATTAGAGTTCAACAAGTTGGGAAGATTAAAAGAGGATATCATAAAGTTTACTACTGTTTTTATTTAATGTGAGTTACAAGGACAAGGAATTGTCCTGGTTGCTGTGTTCAGACTGCAATCACTGAAATCTATTTTCACAGATTGGCTGTGTATTATGAAGACATAAAAGACGTCTTCTGGAAGCGGTTATTTGATCAAACAGAGGCAACGTGGCTCAACATCAGTCTGTGGTCTGAGAATGTAACATGGCATCATCTTCTGAGTGCACCACCTGCTGAGCTTTGATGCTCTGGTGTGTGTAGAGTCAACAACACAACATCAGTGATGCAGGCGCTGAAAAACGTAGTGACCCTCCCTACAGCCTCTGTGCCCCTGCAGAGGGAGAGAGGAGTCTCTGGTGCCCTGCAAGGCCTCATTGATCTCATTCGCCTCTCTGGAAATCACATACAACTTTCCTCTCATTTCTGCCATTAGCAGAAACAACGTGAACATGTAACTCATCTTTTTCCCACCAATTCCCTCTTTTCCTGTACAAACTCTGCTTTAAAAGAGCCACAGCACTGCAGTCCCACACTTTCCATTAAATAACAAATCATTTCAGTGAGCAGTTAGACTAAGTAGTGACTCTGGACATGAGAAGTTCAGATGTCTTTGGTAAAGTCGATAGTGTTTGCTTCACATAAACTTTTGGTTGATCTCAGATCATTCTGAGTCAGACATTATGTGATGACAATGAGAACAGGCTGACTTCACCTGTTGATGTTGGATTTCAGGAACTGAATTTATTAAGCTATGAATGGCAATATCTGGTGAATGTGAATTTTTATGTTGCCTTTTGTTGGGAAGTTGTCCTTCCTTGTAAGCAAATCCAAATTTATTGAAGCCTAGAAATTGAGAGAAAAGAAATCAATTAAGTGGGCCTACAGAGGATTCACTTATTCTAAGAGAAGTGAACTTCCTCTCTGTGAGTAAACAAGTGAAGAATGAAATGTTTCATCTTCCACACTTAGAGTCACTGCAGGGTAAATTCAGGGTTCAGTGAATTAGTGGTGGTTCTTCCTGGACTGGTCTAGCTTCTGGCCTCAGACAGCTTGAGCTCAGTGTGGGGAAGCATTAGAACTGAGAGAACAGGGTCGATGTTTTTAACTAAAGATATCAACTTTGCTGATTCTCTTCTGTTGATTTGACTCTTTTGAATTACATAAAGGACTGGAACCCCTGTGGACTGTTGGGGTAATGGTTAACATCTTTGAAACTGAAGAGTTTGCTCTAGACTCTTCAGTCTCAAAGGATGTTCCTACCTCAGACTAAGGACTTGTGTGCCTGTCAAACATTTGAAAAAATCATTATTCTCCCACAGTTTGGGAGGCCAGGATCTAGAGAAGGTATCCCCCAAAGCCTGTTGTGGTATGGCTTGCAGAAGAGATGCCTTTAAGGGCTAATCGTACCTTGTACAAATAAATCAAAGCTCTCTCTGCATTTCTGTCAAGGTTGTTTCCAGGGTGGGTTTGATTCCAGGAGGAAACCCCCTTTGTTAGCGATCATGTTTGTGCTGGTAATGTCCAAGATCTCAAAGCATAGTAGTAGCGTCTCACATCAGGCACCCTCCTGATTTTATTCTTGCATTTAGCTGATGATGTGGGTCTGTTGGTGTCTTCAAACCATGATCTTTTGCATGAACTGGACTGACAGAAGTAGATTTAGATCCTCTGTATCTGACACTGCGATTCTCAACCTTCAAATCCAGGTGAGTCCGCCTCAAAAAAGTATTCATGTATCTAGGAGTCTTGTTCACAAGTAGAAGAAAGAGTTAAATTATAAAATATGTAACTGTTGTAGAAAAAAAGAGTGGAGGCCAAAAGCAAAGTTCGAAACTTGCCTGTTTACCTTTGCTCTGACAAGAACAAGATTCTGGATAGAAATGACTGAAATGAACTTCCTGTTCTGGATGCGATGAAGAACTTTGTCATTCAGGACTAACTCTGCCTTGTGATATGGGCCTCCAAAGTGAAGGGGTCAGGTCAGGTTGTCTACTGGGTTCAACCTGTTGGAGATTTTCTGGGCAAATTACAGACCCTTCAGAAGGAAGTAGAGGTGCTTGAGGTCACTTGTCTGAGACTGAATCTCAGACAAGTGAAAGACAGTGGATGGATTTTAGCAGAGAAACCAAGAAATTGGTTTCTAAAGAAAAATCAGCATTCTAATTTCGCCTTAGCTTGAAAAATCTTCCTCTTTATTTGTATAAATGAACGCCATGGTTCTGATGATGTTTAATGTTGGTGCTTTAACAGAAAGCAGGATGTTCCTGTTCCTTGAACCTCTCATTGATCAGACAAGAGAGACTCTTTTCTTTTTATTGAGTTTTTTTTAGTACTGCAGCTCTTAGTTTTGTTAAGTAGTTCTAAGAAGCTTTAAACACAGCAAGTCTAATGAGTTTTACCAAACCCCATCAACATGGGCTTGGTTGCAACTAGAAATGAAACCGTTTCATCTCCATGTGACACAGCGGTGGTGCAGGGGGTGGAGCGCACCACCACCACCACCATGTGGCTGTCACAGGTTCAATCCCGACCAGTCAACCATTGCTGCATGTCTTCTTCCTCACTGCCCACTTTCCTTTCAGTCCACTGTAAAATGAAGGTCACTAGAGCCCCTAAAAGCCTTTTCATCTCCTGCCCTATTTTTTATTTTTACCAGTTTATTGAAGCAGTGGTGGAAGAGTCAGCGGAGACAGGAGAGTAGTTTGAGTTTCCTTTTTTTCTACTTTTGCAAGAATCAAAAAATGCCATGATACGGGAGCTTGATGCTTAGTTGCCAAACTGTGTTCAATACATTTATTTGGTTTAAAATGTGACATGGTGAAAAAGGAAAACTTTAAAAATAAATATGTAGGAAAATAAGACCAGTTACTTCAGCAGTTTTCTATTCATAGACTTGAATTTTTCAACTTTCTGTAGTTGTCTCTGCAGTGACGGAGAGGGACCGAGTGTTATCATTGTAGTTGTCTCTGCAGTGACGGAGAGGGACCGAGTGTTATCATTGTAGTTGTGTCTGCAGTGACGGAGAGGGACCGAGTGTTATCATTGTAGTTGT
>CAEFZX010004613.1:0-13928 GCA_903066825.1 Alfaro cultratus | reverse complement strand
AATAGCTTTTACAAACATCCTTTTAAGCTTTACTTTCCATAAACAATTAGATGTTTTCAGCTTCGAGCTGGAGGCACTATATGCAATATTGAGTTTAGACTACTGTTGATGCAAGGAGCGGCCATTTTGAAATACGAAGTCGAGATTACATGTCATAACTGGGGTTAGTCCTGAGGATTTCCCACTTTCCCAGTAGGAAATCCAACTTCGCAGGGTGTTAAAGTAGATTTTTACAACTGGGAAATTAAAATTTCCAAGTTCTGAGTACAACTGGAATGCAGCATGGGAATGTCCCAGTCAAAGTTGAGACCTACAGTACATCTAAATTTGAATCTGTAGCAAGACTTCATGGTGACAGATGTTTTCTATCCCATATTCAGCCTCTAGATTTACAATGCTGGTAGCTTAATACAAATGAATGCAAAACCTTTCACTTTTTTTTGTAGATTGTTTTGTGTTGGCCTTCCACATAAAATCCCAAAACAGGAAATCGGTTCAAGAGGTACGAATACATTAGCAAGACACTGATATTTCCTCTAGAGTGTATTAAAGGCTCAGACTCACCAGTTCCTCTTGGCACTGCTGCGGCAGCCATCTGGAGTAATACTGATGCAGCTCTGCGATGGACTGATGAAGAGGAGGGAGTTGGGAAGAGACTAGCTCTTTATCATATTGCTGAAGGGCCAGACAGAGGGGCAGAGGGTCTCTCTGACAGTGCAGCAAATCAGACAGCACAGCTGACACGTACTCACACACAACTCCTGATGGAGGCAAACGCAGATGGTTACCGTCATCGCAACATAAAGTGTATTTTTAATGCTTAAAGGTGAATTTTACTTAGAAAATTTGCAGATTTGATTTTTACAAAAAGTCATAAAACATTAATCTTATCAGAATTTCTGAATGTGTTTTATTCGAATTGAGACTGTGAGGTGTTTAGCATTTACCTTTGTCTGCAGGAAGTTTGTTCCGAGCTTCCAGAGCGGCAGGAACCGCCGCACTGAATGGGAAGGTTTGGATGATGAGGTCTTCGCTCAGAGACGGCCCAAACTCTTCCATCTCACCCTCACTGCCCTCCATAATGACGTCCAGCATGTCTAAAACATCTGAGGGTCAAAAAAAATACAACAGACCCTTCAGACACAATAATTGGTTAAAAAAAAACAAGTTCTAGTTCTTTTGCTTTCATGCTCACCATCGATGTGCGAGACTGGAACACTCGCTGCCTCCCCCTCCTGGACGCTAAGATTCGCTTGGACATTTGCTGCTTCCTGAACGAAACCAGCAACTCTGTCTGTGTAATCGTAGGAGTTGCACACCAATTTGACCAACACCTGGAGGAGATCAAGAGGAGTTTGTTATGATGAAGCTGTCCAAACGTAATCTTCTGGAACGATCCCGACCACAACCTATCAAGAATTTCTGGATTATACAAAAAACTGAATCAATGTGCAAAAACTCTAACAATTCTGATAAGAAGCCAGAAATGGAACAGAAGCTTGTTGTGCACAACAAAAATCATTATTCGACAACCAGCTAGCTAGACTTACCCTCTCCAAGAACTGGATGACTGTCTCTTGTTGGTTTGATTTTATTTTTGCCAGCTGGTCCAGCCAGAGGTTGAACTCAGTGAAGGTGTACTCAAACACCCCAGTGTCCCTCAGCACCTGCATAAATTCCAGGGAATATAGATGTCCATATATTAGCTTCACAGTTAACGGAGGTTTCTGTGCCATTCGCACTTTAGGAACATATGAAATGGCATAAATATACAAAGTTCTTCCTACTAAGAAAAAAACTCCAATTTAAACCTTGAAGTGCTGATTTACTGTTGAACAGTTGAACCTCCTGAAAGAATTTTCTGCCATCAAATTCAATAAAACATCCTTTTACAGAATACTAACCCAGACTGACCAACTACAAAGTTGTCTACTTGGAAAATGAAACTTAAATATGTACAGAACCCTACATAATTATTAAGACCCAGTTTTATTTATCAGGTCAATACAAAAAATGAATATCGGCCAATACAATATTAGTCCCTAGTTTAAATTTAATTTTTAAATATTCTAAGAAGTTTATTTCAAAATTAAAAGGACCTACAATTATTAGCATAATTACCATTTTTTGTGAAAAAAAAAAAAAGATATATTTTTTACAATATTACAAAAATCAACAATTTTGATAATTATTTTTTTAGGTAGAAAGCTGAACAAGGATCCAAGTTTTCCAGCCTAACGATCCTCTTCTTAGAGAGGAAGCTGGTGGTCCTTTCCAGAAAACTGAAAATAGGTCATGTTTTTCGAAGATTCTGGACAGATTTCACAAGATTTTCTCTTGGACTGAACAGAGCCTGATTGGATGTAATATCTGGGCACACTGATGGTGTTTCAGTCAAAAATGATGTTTAGTGTTTGATATTTAGGCTGCTGCAGAAATATCCCACACTGAAAAATAGTGGTAGTGTCAAAAATGCTTCTTACTTTTAGAATTAGCTTCCGTGTGGTGGAGCTCAGGTGGCTGCTACTGCTGGACACAAACATTTTCAGAAGCAGGTAGAGGACAGACTTCTCTCCAGACGATGATTCTGAATTTGTAACATCCTGTGAGGAACATTAGAAACAGAGTATAAGGACAAATGGCTCCTAATGGAGATTAAATGAAATAAATAAAACTTCATCACCTGCAAGCGAAACCAGGAAAACTTGTTTGCAGGAATATCTAAAGCCAGTTGGAGTATTTGATACTGCAAGACCGGAGGTATCTCCTCTTTCATTCCTTTCTCAGACACAATTCCTGAAAAAAATTGGTTGGAAAAAATAGTTTTATTTTAACATGGCAAATAAAAATGAATACCAGACATCAGGAGTAATACTTTACCTTTCAGTAGTTTGCTGAAGTCAAATTTGCACTGTGCAACAAGATGTGGGACCACTTTCTGGTAAAGACATATGACTTGAAGAATAAAGGCCTTCAGCACAGTGACCTCAGCCTTCTCTGCAACTGTTCAAGAACAAAGAGCATGAACCAGCTGAGGACGACTCACATTAGTCATAAATATTAGAACAAACAGAGTTCATACACTTTTCACACAACAATGTTACACTTTTCAAGCATTTTCAAAATAATTTTTCAAACTTTTCCAGCACTACACTTTGGCGATAAAACCCCCCCAATACAAATAAACTACAGAAGACACCTTCAATTCACTATTTTATGAAATTATTTATTACTGTTATTAATAAATTTTTGGTAGTAGTATTCTACAGCAGGGACAAAATAAACAAAAATATGGCAAAATTCCATATTTTGAAATGTCTCCTTCACATAGACCTATTACCCCTCAGTGGTTCGAGAATCAAACACTAATTTATCAAAAAGACTTCCCAATCTCAATAATGTTTAATGTATAAAATATAGGACAACCTTTTTTTTCCAGTTACACAGATCAATAACTCATTGAGCCAGTAGGAATAATAAATATTCATTACACTAAAACAATCCTGTTAAGGTAAATTAAATTCAAATTAAATGCATAAACACAATATACAAAGAAAGTCATGAAAAATATCTAAACAATTTTCTCACTAGGTTTTCTGGCATTTAGAAAATAGAAATAAATTTGGTAATTCTAACACCTAAAAATAGACAAGCTTGGTCTGATTTAAAAATATGATTATTAGGTGTTTATTAGGTGTATGTAAATAACGGGCTTCAAATGTAAATAAAATTTCCCGGATTTAGCCTTTTAATCAAGCGTTAGATTATTAGAAAACTTTGCAGTTTAAATACCTAGCACTTTCAACGACTTCATACAAAAATCAAGCACTTTCCAAGCCTTTAAAGCACCTAATTAAAATACAAGCATTTTCAAGGATTTCAAGCAGCCAGACGAACAATGAACAAAACAAGAACCAAAGGTTCCTACCAGGAACTTCATTTTTATTGTCAGCCAGTTCTTCACTTTTGATCTTCTCACCACCTGCCTTTTCTTTCTTGTTCAGAGACTGCCATGTTGAAATTATCAGTGTCATATCAGGCAAAATCTGGAATAGAGCATGAAGTATAAATAATATGTCAACCCACATCAGCAAACCTAATTAAACATCTCTTTAATGAGCTTACCTTGCCAAGAGTCTCCCTGTATTGCTGCACAAGTTCCTCCATCATTTCAACAGTGTACAGATTTGACTGGTGCAACACCGATTTGTCCAAAAGATACTCTATGCTCTTATTGGCTTTTTTCAAAATGAAATTGATCATGGACACAGTTGTAAGCTGCACTGTTGGGTTTGAAAGCTGTGGATTAAATTAATACATAGTTGAATATTTTCCATTTCCATGTACTAATATGCATAATTTATAATATGCAATTAAGTGGCTTACATTGAGACCCTGTGTAAAGAAGGCCTTGTTGCACACAGGAGGAAGAGAGATGACCATAACCATGGACAACAAACGAGGCAAAGGAATCATCTCACCGCTGTGAAAGATTGTAGAAATGTCTGGCTGGGCCTCATAAATCTGAATAGAACATTAGAAGAATGTTAGCAGCAGCTTGTTTGTTTATTTGCATCTTTTAGTGCACTTCTAATACACAGCAACTTCTTGAAGCAACACCACCAAGATACACCCATAAGAGCACAGCCCCAAAATCCGTAATGTGCAACATAATTTGTTTTCAAAATGGAAGAATGTTGGGATGAAATGATATGAAATTAAGGTGTACTGATTGCAGATTTCTGACTGATCACTGATCTTTAAAAAGTCTGACCTGCCAATTCCAATTTTGCCCAATACTGACCTTTTTGTCTGAAAAGTTGCTGAATATAGCAACCAAGTCGCTAAGTTGGCAACAGTGTTAACCATTAACACCATGAGAGCTGGTGGGCAATTCTCTCTCACAACAGAGCAAAATGAATCAGTGGTTGATTTTCAGACATTTTAGGAAGTGGATAAGATTGGTGGATAAGATCACTTTCACATTCAAGTTCTGGCCATTCGCCAATCTGTGAAAATTAAGAATTTCAAAACCAATTTATTGGTGACCCCTATTAAGAAATGGCCATACAAACTACTAAAGGGCAGAATGACCCAAAGCTAAGGCTTTTAACCCACACAAATGTTTCTAAATAAGAGAATAGATCAATAATAGTTACCCTTTTAAGGAGCTTGACATTGTCATGCCAAGCACTTCTGATCCGCGGAGTGTATGAATATTGAGTCTCCTTGAAAAATCTGGACAAGATGTCGGGACTTTCTTTCAGTATATTCACCACCAGCTCTGCTACCAGCTCATCCTCAGTGGCCTGTTTCAGTCCAACCAAGAACTGAAGCAAGACGAGGTTGCCAGGTCTGCACAAGTAAAATTTTACAATCAGCATTCTGCTTTTTTAATCTTTAAATTAGTAAAATATGTGCCTAACACATCAACTACTGACCTGCCAGAGGTGCCAAAGCTGGTATCGTGGAAGCTGATGCCGTGCTTTCGAGAGCAGCAGAGGTCAACGAGGAATCTGTGGACAAGATCTCGGACAACCGATATCCCAGCAGCATCTGAGTCCTCTGCCATCTTATGAATACGAGATTACATACAAGTTATCAGGCTGCATTTAGCTGAAACGGTTTTTATGTTATCAGAATGAATGTTAACTTACTGTGTCATCATCAGCGGTCGCATCAACAATCCCATTCCATTTGTACAGAGATGCGATATTGGCCAACACAGCAGGGGTGAAGAAGCGCACTTTCTGCGTTTTACTGATGGCTTTATTTAACACAATCTAACCACAGAAAAATATTTCGACACAAAGCTCATAATCAAGAGATTTCACTTTAAATGTGAGATCTGAGGTACTTACTCTTGTCTTCAGTGTTGACAGAATCAAACTGACAGTGGACATCCTGTCCTCCTTCAGACCCGTGTTCAGGATGTGTGGCAGGAGTTCTAACCCAACAGATGAGCAGATCATCAGCATACAAGAAAATGATAAAAGTATTGTGTACAAATAGTGATCTACATTTAAATCTTACCTTTCACCTCTAAAACCTGGCCAATGATTGCACTATCTCCAGATACTAAAAAGGAGAGCACAAACTGGATGAAAGCCAGTCTGACATCAGGTTTACCCTGCAAGAGGATTCAAAAGACACAATTCAGTTTAGCTGAAAAGACTCTGACAAGTTGACAGAAATGAAAGGACAACACCTGCACCATACCCTTTTATCTTTTCTCTTTGCCAGTCCAAAAAGTGTTCTGATTTGAACATGACTGAAGACTTCTCTGGCAGCTTCAGCACCCTGAGACACCATGGCAGACAGCAGATTGAGGCACTGACGGACAAATCTGTTAAACAAAGCATGAGATTATTGTTGCAGAATTGCAGTGGGTAGCAAAAATACTCTCCTTAAAATTTGCCATATTTTCTACACCACAAAGAAAAGCATTATAGTTAAGTTAATAATGATACAAAGGCTTTAGTATTTCTATACTAGTAAAAATCTAAAAAGTCTGGCAACCATTAAAAAGTGTCTGTGAACATAAATTTTCAAAACGTATTCATTATAAATTATATCTAGATCTGGACTCATTCTAACACAAACATACTTTGATTTAAACTAGGAGATCGCCTATAAATCATCCGGCTGATAAATTGGCCCAGATTTCTTTCATTTTGGGCAATTAGACGATACTGCACCTGAAATTGATCTTGTTCACCGATTTTTTTTCTACCTTTGCAAAGGTCTGAAAATCAACCACTGCCCCCTTTTGCACTGCTTGATGTTGGATCATATAATAATAATTAAATACAACGGGGAAATTTGTGTTTTAAATGTAATAAAAATCTGACCATTTTACACATAATTATTGTACAAACCCGTGATTCAGTGAATGAAAAGACCCTTGCAGGAGCTTCATGTAGGTAGAAGCGATCTTTTTCACTATTACATTGCCGACCATGTTGAAGTGGGGGAGATCACTGGCTGTCCTCAGAAGGATCACTTCCAAGCTCCCAAAAATCAGCATCATCTGGACAGAAGCGACGCTCGATGAGCAGGACGAGACAAAAACAAATCACGAAAGTAATTCCATCCTTTGAAAAAGCTTGCCCCAGCTTACCTCGGTCTCTAGGGGCTTTTCTGCTTCAAGCAACTTGAATATTTCTGCACACTCCATCGATATTTTAATATAACCCTCGACCACATCATACAGGTCGGAGCTTGGTAGCTTCTTCGCGGTTGATATGAATCTTTCCAGCCCTGCAGGCAACAATTAAGGAGTTAAACTTGACATAACGTTCGCCATGTAATATCACAGACTGTCAGAATAATCTTACCTTTCATGGCTGTGGTGGGATTTTTCAGCATGGTTTTGAACACAGTCCCGTTAAACTCCGGAACTTTCTCCTTTTTCGCCGGAGCCTCCGATTCCACGGGGGCATCGCTGGGGCGCTTTTTACTCATTTTGATTAAAACAATTATTTGCGTCTATTCAGGTAACTTTTCATCTCACTTCTCAGACTTCAAAATGCCATCAAATAAACCCACGTTGAGGCGTAAACAGAAAAATCCCATCCGTGATTACTGTTCGAGCTGAAACTATTGCTGTTGAATTTTAGTTCCGCATTATTCACGTGGACTTCAGCAAAATTAAGCCCTCATCTTTCGAAAAAGAAAACAACAATGTTTTCCATTACACACTTAAAATAATTTATTTCTCATAAAGTTAAAATATTATTTCGGCATTTTATAGAAGAATAGTAGAACTACAGGAGGTGGTACAGTGCCTTGCATAAGGATTTTATTTTGACTGTTCAAGCAAGTTCACCTTGAAAGAACACCAATTATTCTAATATTCTGAAATGCCCTTTGCGACTGGTAATATAAAAAAATATATGGGAAGCATGGTGGTGGCAGCATTATAACGTGGGGTAAATAGCACGGACAGAGAATGTAAGTAGAGTTGATGAGGGGATGGAGCTACATACAGCGCAGTACTGAAAGACAACCCTAAGGAAGAGCTGTTCCACTCCTTTTACACTCACTTATTTTGATCTTAGTATGAAAAAAATAAAATAACAAATAAATATAAAGTAATTATTTATGACTAATAATCCTTTATTGGTTTGTCTGACACATTACTTTTATAGTTTGAAACAGCAGCAAAGGTATTGCATTGTTATTAATTTTTTTGCTTGCTTTGTTTCAGTTCCAACATGCCCTGCTCTAGTTTCCACATTGTCCCAGTAAAAAAACAGTGAGGAACCATACATTTAGAGCATGTAAACATAGTTCTGGCTAAGCTGTGTTGCCGTTTTGAATGGTTTGTGGTTCACGGCTAAAGTGGAGCTTCTTCTTGGTTTTTCTTTCAGCAGATGACTTCAGGGGCTGACTGACCAAACTTTAAGTGTTATCTTGAAACAACGAACAGCAATTTGTGTTCAGCAACACCTATAAACCTATTTTTATTTTTACAGGGTAGTTGTTGTGGTCCCACAAAGAAAAGTAGACCTTCCTTTAATGCAATTTGGCATCATTGCATTCATACAGACACAGCCTTTCCAAAATACTTTTCTCTATTTGAGAAAGTCATGATTGATGTAATAATTTGAAAGACAAAAATATGACACCACAATGAAGTGAGATCTGTTTGTGTTGTCATTAAAACTGTTCCATAATGCTGTGGATATACATTGAGAAGTTCATCCTTCTATCCATTATCTAACACTCTTATCCCTACTGGGAACGTGAGGGGTGCTGGTGTGGTCAACAGAGAGAGGCGAGTTAGACCCTGGAAAGGTCACCAGGCCATCACAGACAGTAAGGAGTTAATCTGTATATGTCCTACCTTCAGAGCTTAAACTGAACCCTGATAGGTATCATTGCAATGCCTTACTCTCATTAAACTGTCTTTTGTGTCTTTGATTAAGTCAAAAAGGCTCATTTCCTGATAAGCATTGTAAATTATCTTAGGATATTATCTCCACCAGGGGTCGCATTTGCCAGTTGCAAAGCTTAGCTATGATGCACAAAACCTCATTCTGAAAACAAAAGGCCTTAACAATGAGCAGATGTTTAGTTAATCCATTGGCTCACTTGTTAAAATTTAATCCAGTCAGATAGTCATGTTCATAATAAAAAATACCATGGCAGGATAGTGTAATTTGTTGTGAAGTTTATTTGTAGCTAAGCCACCACTTTGCTGCATGTAACGTATGGTCATTTAACATCTATTGTGAGGTCTTCCTGGCAGAGTCTGCTATTGTCTGGAATGTTACTTGGGTTTCAGAAGATTAAATTATAACTCGCTGTTGCACATTCTATAAAACACATCTGCCTGTGTAGTAGAAACCACTAAAAACCACTTAAATGGCTTTTCTGGACTAAATCTTCCTAAATATTTCTGTTATGAAAGCATAAAAAACATTCCCTGTCTGTTTTTTTAGCTAAAACAATTTAATTATGGTTTTTGCAAATGTTGTATCTGACAATGACCATTTGTAACTCTCTTTTTATATATTTCAAATATTTGGCCAACATCTTCTCACAAAAAGCACAGATGTTAATTGATATGTACTAATCTGTGTTGTTAAATATCCAAAGGAGTATAAAAAATGTTTAGCTTACAAATAAATCAGATTATATCTGTCTGTGCTTAACTTCCATATTTTTCGAAAAAAAAATAGTTTTTCTTTTTCTACAACAAGTTATATGTTTTCTTTTGATTATGTCTTTTGGTCTAATAAGCAGCATGATTGTAATATGGGCAAGCAATAAAATTGCAATATTTGGTGGAGTGGGGATGGAGGAAAGTCAAATTCTAAAGAAAGTCATCTTAGCATCAAGTTTGATGCTAAGATGTCAAAATGATTAAGTGGCTAATAGGTTTTGTATTAAAATCAATCTTGTTACATTTTCTTTTTCTCCCAGTCAGCTACGTATGGATTATTGTTTTAGCAGATTATTTTTCTAATTTGATCCTGAGCACTTGGATCTCAGTCATTTGTCCCTTGATGGAGGAATTAAAAATGTATAATCTTTGTTTGTTGCCTTCCTACAGAAACTACCACTGATATTGTGATTCTGTGTTTAAGTTCTGCTCCTTTCCTGGAGGAAGCCATCAACAGAGTTCTTACAACTGAGGGTACTCTGTGTTTTTCCTTCCCATAAATAGTACCTCTGGTTCCATGCTTCTATCTTTTTTTCCATGTCTGCTTCTTGTCCTCTCTGTGTCTAGCTGGTCACAGCAGATGGCTGTCCTTACTGAGGTCGGTTCTGCTGGAGGATTTTTTCTGTTGAAAGGAAGTGGTTTCTCTCCACTTTTGCCACATCTTTGCCAAGGATGAGGGATTAATCCAAAATCTCCAACTGAAATAAATCAGTTGGCCTTCAATCAATAGAATCACTTGTAACCTTTATAGCATCATATCATCAACTAAATGTTACTGTATTGTATACACTCACTACTGGCATCTTTCACACCTTACTTGTATTGGACCTATTGTATGCTTTTATTTTTCTCTTTTTTATTCAGTTATTAAATGTAACTACTTACTCTGTGCATTTCTTTCATGTAATGTAATTTTTTAAACCTATTGTCCTTTGTTTTCATGTAAAGCACTTTGAATTACCCTTGCCATAGCACTTTACTATGCTCAAAGGTGCTATGCCAATGCTTCATTTTGTTTTCAGGACAGCCTCAATTCTTCATGGCATAGACTCAACAAGGTGTTATGAACATTCCTCAGAGATTTTGGCTCATATTGACCTGAAAGCGTCACACGATGGCTGAAGATTTGAATCTCAAATACAAATACTCCGTTGGGTTGTGATTTGGCTATAGTGAACAGCATTAGAGCATGGTGTACTTGCTTTCAAATACTAGACATCAGAGGTAAAATCAAAAACTGTAGAGAAAATTAAAGCCAGAAAGCCTTAGTCCCATGTCAGTCTATCTATTGCTTTTCATTGGTTATTTACCCTTTTTCAGACCATTCTATGTAAACCTGATCAATGGGTGTGGATGAAAATTCCAGTAGATCAGCAGTTTCTTTACCAGACAGACCATCCCATTTGGCACCAGCAACCATTTAACCATCTTAAATCCAGTCTCTTCATCATGTTGATATTCTGTTTGAACTTCAGAAAGTCATCTTCATCATATCTGGATGCCTCAATGCACTGATTCTTCGGCATGTGATTTTACCACTGTGTTAACAAGCAACTTAACAAGTGTATCAAATAAAGAGGCTAAGCAATTATATTAGGATAGAATTGGAGCGCAAATACTTCAACTAATTGGATTATATTGAATATTGTATTGATTTGAACCGAATTTAGACTAAAAGTTGTAATTGCATATCAACTGAAGCTATTTGTCTAGTAAAGTGCCCTGAAATGGCATTTGTTGTGAAGTGGGGGGTAGAGGTAAAAAATGATAGGCATCTTTACTACCCTATTATATGTACAATTTTATGTTATTAACATTACTAATAATTTAATATCTTCCTCAGACTATACATATTATTGGAAGTAGGGGTGGCGCTGTCTACTGGTTCATAAAATGTAGATTTATTTGGGTAGGTTTGGCATCATATGAGCTCTTTCCTAATATAAGTTCCCTTTGAACCAAAATGGTGGGTGTACAAAGCCTGTCACGGCTCTGACAGGGATGGTTAGGCCTTTATGGCCCCAGGATGTAGGAGTAGGATATTCCAGAGTTCAAAGTGGTTAAGCCATGTGTGATCCTGTCGGGGCAAACCCTTTCCATTTCTGCCAGCAGAAGAAGAAAGAGGTTATTTATTACTCTGGTTTTCTTAGTTCTAGCTTTTTGCTATACCAATTATTACTAATATGGATCAAAAATATAAGACCTAACGTTAAATGCAACAAAATACTTTAAGGGATTTTTTTTTTCAGTTCTTCAAATATTGTTTTTGTTTTTTTTTACATCTATTACTGAAAGCCTTACTGAAGAATGTTGTTTTTGTTTTCAGCTCAAGTGTAAATCACAAGCCTTTATTATACGTATGTTGACTTCTTCTGTTACAATGCCAGTAGCGCAACTGGGTCTGGAGAGAAGTTCTGGGTGGCTTCCAAAGAGCTCTTTTCCACAGCTGAAGCCACTTTACCATGGCTGTTTTCACCACAGCGAACCACAGGGCCTTCTGTGAGGTTGCTGCGCTTCCGTTGTGAGTCTCTCAGAACATTTCAGGCCCTGCTCACCATAACAGTGCAGCCAACGCTGCTGGTGGATCAAAGATCACCTTCTGCTTAACAAACAGCAACACACTGCCTATCAAAAACATCTGGGAGTGGTTGGTTGCAGCTGCTAGTGTGTGCCCACACCCTTGAAACAATCAGAGCAGATGAGAAGAGCATCTCATGTAAGGTACAGATGTTTCTGTTAGTCAGAGTCATTCACCACAGGACGCTTTTTGAGGTTCTATTAAATTTAGACTGTTTGTGCTGCACCCAGATTGGGTTTGGTGCCTTGGGTTATGCCGCTGGCTTGTGGGTTGTCGCTATTCAGTAAGATGATTGAAAACAGTGCTGAATGCAAAGTGCTCAAAGAAAAGAGTGCAGAACAGTGTTTTCTCTAAGTGGGTGGGGGTAAATATTATCAACGATAACAGAGGGATATAATGCTGCAAAATCTTTTGGCGAATTTCAACCAACAGATGCAGAATTTCCCTAAATTAGAGGATTATTTACCCAGTGAGATTTGTAATGTTTATTGATGTACAGTTCATTGTAATTTTTAATTACTGTAAATCAAAGCATGCAAATTGTTTGTTTTTCCATGTTACCTTTATGTATCACAAATAGAAGAAAGTAATAAATTGATTGTTATTGAAAATGCTCTCTTCTGTGTAAAGAAATATTTTTTGAAGTCACTTGCAATATAGCAAAAAATAGAATTGAATATAATTTAAAATATTACAATTTAAATTAGCCTGGGTGTCTATAAACCTTCAATAGAATTTAAATAAATATATTTGAATTCAAAATGAGATTACAAAAATGAACAACCATGAAATGCAACAACCTATGTGCATGAATTTTTATTTTCAACTAATACTCAGTTGAACAGAGATAATGACAAATAATGCAGTATTTTTTGATAGGACCCAATGACATGCCACACCTTGACTTCGCAAGTCTGTCTCTCAAAAGAATCCAGGAATAGTTTCATCGTAACATAACACATTCTCTCACAAATTTCAGCCAGGCTTGGATGTTTTGTGTCATGTTGCACATAAGCAGTATGTGCAAAATCCTGCAGCTCTGCCGTCAAACCTTTGAGTCAAGCCAAATTTCATCTCGTCTTTTCACAAATTTTGGAAAAATTATGAAGATTTTATAATATTTTATGAAATTGATCTTGTCTGTTTTTGCTGCACAATGTCTTGCCGTGAAATTGTGTTGCACTGTTTTCCCGATACATTTATACATACTGCAAACTGTGAAAGGAGGCAAGTGAGAAATTGACTGATAAATTATTAAAGAAATGATTTCCTTTGTAAGCCTGGCACTGCACAGACACCTAGAGAGCGGCTGTAGCGTAGACACAGTCATGAAGTGTAGATGATGTTAAAACCAGACCTTTTCAGGTCTGGAGAGAATCCTTCACTCCCGCAGACTCCCTGTGGTGATTAGAAAAACACTTTAGTGGACATTACACCCTGTTTTTCTTTTCCTCTGCTGTCTCTGCCTGCTCTCTCTCTTTGCACCCTATTAAAACAACATCTTTGGCCCAGTCTGACCGAGCATGACATCTGAAGCAAGGTTCAGTAACCTACCCTCACCATGACCCTTCATAGCTCATTCATAGGAATAAAACGGCTCCGTTCTGTACATCAAAGAGGGGTCTTCTGTTTTTACTGGCTCTAAATCTTCCTCAGGTCTCTCCAGCAACTTGGACATAA
>CAEFZX010004612.1:0-16444 GCA_903066825.1 Alfaro cultratus | reverse complement strand
TATATTACAAAATCACTAGAATACTAAATTAACACAATTACCAGATCAACATTACTAAGAGATAAGAGTACTAAAAAACACTAGAATCATAAATACTAAATTTAAGACAGTTGCCAGATCGAAATTACTAAGAGATAAAAGTACTAAAAAAACAGATAAATATGTGCATGTTAACAGCAATAAATCTGTGTATGTGTAGCAGAGGAGCAAATATATATATATTTTTTTACAGATAATCAGTCTTGCACCATACTGTCACAAAATAGTGACAATTTCAACAAATATTTAAACAAAAAATATTATAAAACTTACACACTGCAGCTTTAAAGCTTTTCATCACTTTTATCTACCTACTTTCTGAAAATATACTTTTGACATGTATCTACTATGGAAAATTTATTTTTGAAAGAACCACCATTTTTCTTTCTATTTTTAGGTTTTGAAATACAGAAAAAACTCTTTTTTTTGTATTAACAAGAAGTGATGGATATAATTGATGTTGGAAAAAGAAAAGCAATTATTTTTAACCTAATGACAAGAACATTAGATATAAAATGTTGTCATTATGTTGTGGAAATTCAATTAAATTATTAAAAGAAAAACTGTAAAATTGCTAGAAGCTCCAGTTGTTTTTATATTTAAAAGTTATTTAGAACCTCAAATCAGAGCCGCCGGTTGCAGATCCGTGGTTAAGACCCGTGAGATCAAAAGTTTTGTTTACAGAAAGTCAAAAGAGTTAAGTAGAGGAAAATGCTGAGCAAAGGTACAAATTGGCTTGAGTCTGAGTATATAATAAGTCGTTCTGTGTTTCCTGCAGCTCGTAAAGTGTAAACTGTGTTTCAGGGATGAACACGTTGATCGGGTACGACCTGGTACCAGAACCAAAGATTCTTGAGGCGGCGCTGAGAGCCTGCCGCAGACTAAACGACCTGGCCAGCGCCATCCGCATCCTGGAGGTGGTGAAGGTCAGAAATTCAGAACGTCTGGGAATAATGTCAGCCAAAAATGAAAAGAGATTTTAGTTTTAAACTAATGGAGTTTAACTTTGATTCAGGACAAAGCCGGGCCTCATAAAGAAATCTACCCCTACGTGATCCAGGAGCTCAAGCCGACGTTAAGCGAACTCGGCATTTCCACACCTGAAGAGCTTGGACTTGATAAAATGTACGTTTATTCATTTTAATTTAAATTAAGAATTTCCTCTCTTCTAAATAACTCTTCTTTTTTTCCACAGATGATGTACGAGAAGATCGAGCTCTTGTATTTAAATGTTGGCCTCATCAAAACACGTCCGAATTAAATTTTGGTTTCTTTTGCTTGTAAAATATGGATAAATATACGATCTTCGTGTGTCGTAAAAATACTGGAATTTTATCTTTTTTTGTTTCTTGACAGTTCAACAATCTGCTTGAGTACAAGTTGCTCTAGATCAACTCATTACCAAATGATTCACACCATCTGAATGCTTGTGAAGGTCTTGCCGCCAGGGGGCAGCAGAATGTAAGGATCCATCTTACTGTATCAGTCTGCGTTGCTTCTGTTCATTTCAGGGAAAATGTATTTGCGGGTTGAATAAATTTCATCAACGATGGCGTTGGTGTAATGTGATTACTATTTGGATTTTTTTTTTAATTATATCGGTTAAAGTATGGATTTGATTTTATTTATAAGAGTGAAATATGTTTTCCAGATGTTATTCATTATTAAATATTTGGTGGATATTTGCCAAATATATTTACATTTATAAATATTGTATAAACATACTGGAACTAAATATATTTATATATTTCAGATATATAAAATAAAAACATGTTTTTATATATTTTCATAAAATACATGAAAATATTTTATATTTTTATCCATATTTTGACTGAATTGCCTCATAGCAAATTATTTTGTTTTGTGAAAACTCATTAAGCATTTTAGTTTTTAAGTTCTGCTGCATATCAACCCATAATTATTAAGAATATTAATGTTTATGTTCAAAAATGTAATTAGAACTCATACAAACTTCAAATAGTCCTGTAAAATTGTTTAAAAAAGTACATATATTGACAATCTTTCTAGTTTTTTGAAATCTAGCTTTTTTTTTCTTTTTTTACAAAGAAAATCATTTTAAAAGTATATATTTGTGTATTATAATTGAATAGATTTGGCCATTTTCAGTGGTTCCATTAGATCTGATTACAGTTGTTCAGGACGCCTGAGTTTAATAGTAAACAAGGTTTGTAGAAATTAATCCAAGTAGGTAAATATTTGTACTCAAATATGCAGATTGGTGTAGAAATTAGTCTTGAAAACCAATTAAATTTGTTTTTTGTTTATTTTTTCCCCTTTTTTTGGTTCTTTTTGCATTTATTGCTTGTAGTTTCCTTCACATCCATGAAAGGTCTGCTGTACTGCTGCAGAGTTATGTTCATATCCTGTAATCAATCAGGTCATGTCAACTGCCTCTGCCTCGGGCTTTATTTAGAACGGGGTGGGGCAACTAGAACCACGGATTACCACCCACTGGGTTATCACTTGGAGTAAGAATAGAAGCACTTCAAATAAAGTTCTGGTTCATTCTTTCAATGCCCTGTGGAAAATATTCACACCTGCTGAGTTTTTCTCGAATATTATCTCAGTTTAACTTAAAGTGGTGCAAAATTGTGAAGTGTATCATTTTTAAAAGTCTTTCCAAATGCAAATTAGAAAAGTGTTGTGTGTAAGCGTTCATCTCTCCTTAAAAGTCAGTTTATTGATCAATTAGGCCCACGTGTGTGTAATCCGATTAGTTTTTCTGTGAATGCTTCAGAGAACAAACATCATGAAGACCAAGGAACACAGCAGGCAGGTCAGAGATGAAATCGTGGAAAAGTTTAAAGCCGAGTTTGGTTGTAAAATAATATCCAGAGCTTTGATGATCTCCCGGAGCACCGTCCAGTCAGGAAATGGAAAAGGTTTGGCACAACGAAGAACCTACCAAGACAAGGCCTGAGCTGAGCAGAGTCGCTGCAAAGCCACAGCTGGTGACTCTGGAGGAGCTGCAGGGGTCAACAACTCAGGAGAATCTGATAAAATCTGGCTAGAATAAAATCAGAAAAAAATCCTGTCATATTTGGAGACGGCAAATGTGAAATATGGTGGTGGCAGCATTATGCTGTGGTGATGCATGTTCTTTTTTTTAATTATTTTTTCCAAATTCACAGATTCTCTGCTTTCAATCTTTAATATTTTACCCAGAGAACCCAAAAGTTGCACTCAACTCAACAAGAGCACCACTACTTCAACAGATTTTTACTCAAGTAAAAGTTAAAAGTATTTTCCAAAAAGTATCAAGTACTGAGTCAGATGGGTTAAAATGTAAAGTTAAGTGAAAGTTATATAAGTAACAATAAAATATCAATCAGACAAAAGAAAACATTTTCTCTCAATATAAAACTTAAGAAACTTTAAAAAAAAACCTGCAGGTGTGTGTCTGAACTTTTGGTTAAAACATGTTTGTTTTTCATCCAGTGGATAGAAGATCTAGTAAAAGTAAAAAGTACAGGAGTAATAAAATACTCCTGAAAGTATATTTTCCTAAAAAGTTACTCCACTAAATGTAATCGAGTAAATGTAATTTATTACTCAACTTTGATTTTACCCATTATTGGTCTCAGACTCTATTTCTAGATAATTAGACCTAAAGGTGGTTCTGCTGAATACAAACACACCACATTTTATTTATTATATATATAAAATGCAATATATATTTGGTTTATCCCCCAAAACTTTTTGGGGTGTTTAGTTAAAACTGTTTAGATTTAAATTTAACGTGTTTTCTTGATCAGCAGGGTTCTCGTTATCTCACTGAATAATAATCAGAGGCATCGAGTGGGAGTTTTCTCGTGGAGAGGGTGGGAAGTTTCTCCTTCAAGGAGAGGAAAGGAAGAAAAAAAAAAAAAAGAAACCACTTGAGGATTTTTTACGCACGGGGCGGGCCGTTCATTCACCCGGGCTGTGGGTGAGGGGGTCACCTAGTCAGAGACAATCAAAGATGTTTGAGTTTCCATGCGCAGTGACCAGGGAGGCAACACTGCGCGTTATTTACCCCTCCTCCAGCTCCGACCGCACCGGCCTCCCACACCAACCCAGGCTTTTAAAGTCACCTCCGGTCCAAAAGAGCAAAACAAAACAAAAACCAAGCAAACGCTTTCCTAGAGGACGGCGCTGCTGAAGAGATGTGACTTGATTCGGCCGGGAGGAACCGAGGAAAACCAAACAAACCTGTTGGCGACGATGAATTACTCCAAGGCGCAAATGGTGAGTGTCGACGCTCCCACTCGTGTTTGTTACAGTAACAAAGCAACTGTGGGTTGAAGAAGACATTGCAGAGAGCAGATTTACCATGAGGTTGTCTCTGAATGCAGGATTATCCAGCTGCTCGGTTTGCGGAGGAAAATTAAACGCGCAGTTTGTAACAGAAACGCGGCGCCGGGTAAGAGAGTTCATGATTTAGCTTCTGTTTAGCAAAGCGAGACGTTTATCATGCCGATGAATGAATGAATGAATGAATGAATGCATGTGAATGAATGACTGTCTGTTTTTATTTATAAGCTTATTAAACTTTAAATTGACTTTAAATTTGCAATAAACCTCCCCGATGACTTTGATGTTATAGTTGTTTTAACGTTTTATCACCTCTAGAAATGAACCGATCATTATTTTCCAGACCGATACCGATTATATTTTATTTTAAGGTTCACTTTATTTACTTCTGAAGGCTTTTTATAGAAAAATAATTAAAGTGTAATAATTAAAGTACGTATTCAACTTGGTTCTAGGTGTCAAACACTACAGTAGCCTATGCAAGAAGAAAGTTTCTACATAAGGAAACCCTAAAGATTGCATCGATTTGCCCGGTTTACTCTATTTTTTTTTTGTTTTCCAAATCTAAAACAAACACAAGCTCATTTGCACAAACTTTTGTTTTAATTAATAAAGTCTAATTTCTGGGTGTCGTATTGGATGATAAATGTTGCTGGAAACCTGCAAAGTAAAATCAAAACCAGCTAAAAGTGTTGCTGTTTTCAGAAGAATAAGATTTTCTTCTGGATTACAAAACTGTTTATTTTATATAATACTCTCATTGTATCATATTTGAGTTATTGTGTAGAAGTTGGAGGCAAAACATGCAAAATAAACATACAGCAATAAAAGACAAAATTAATTCAGGATGCTAAATAAAGTGGAAGATTGGAAACATACAAATCCGTTATTTTTTAAATCAAATGTACAGAAATTGTATATACATAATACACAGCTCTGGTAAAAAATTGAGTCCACTTAAAATGATCCGTTTCTACTTTTTATATGTTTGAGTAAAATGAACATTGTTGTTTATTCTATGAACTACTGACAAAATGTCTCTGAAATTCCAAGCAAAAATCTTGTATTTATTTGCAGAAAATGAGAAATGGTCAACATAACGAAAAAGATTCAGCGCTTCCAGACCTTCAATAACGCAAAGAAAACAAGTTCATATCCATTTAGAAACAACATTACTAATGTTTTAACTCTGGAAGAGTTCAGGAATCAATATTTGGTGGAATAACCAGCAGGTTTTCAGTGCAGTGGACTCAGTTTTTTCCTGAGCTGTATGTTCAAAGTAACCAGAAAGAGTTTTTGTCTATCAGTTTAAATGATGACCTCAATGTAATTCATTAATTATTATGGGTGCATCGATTTATTTTGGGAAATCGGCTTCTACATATTTGTGAAGCTGATCTTATCCACCGATCTTATTTACCTCATCAAAGGTCTAAAAATCCGCCGCTGTCCTGTTCTGCTTTTAGAGACGTTTGACTGACCGGCCCACCGGGTCAGATCTGCACGTTTTCAGTTTACAATAGTCATCCCACTGTTACCAACTCAGCAACTTCCTTCCTATGTTTAGCAACATTTCAGATAATGAAATCAGTCAAAGTTGGAATCGGAAGGTCAGGCTTTTTAACGATCGGTAATCGATGAACCCGTATTAATTATTCCTGAAAATCAAACAAACAAATAAGCCCTGTTCCAATCACCAATCAGAGCCAATAAGGAAAAACTTTACGATTCTGATTCTGGGTTTCCTCCAGTGTATTGTAAGCCTGGCGGGCCACCAGGCTTAGCATTGCTTATTTATTTAAGTCTTTTTAAAATGTCTGCATTTTTTAAGTCTTTATACTTGGTGTTCAGGTATTAATCTTTCAATAACACATAAGTAACTAGTGATATTTTCAAATTTTCTGCCAACTTTAAACATTTTTTAACTCAAAAACACGACGGGCTGCTGGATGATTGACGGGCCGCCACCGGGCATCTTCTGGGCGAAACCTTATGATATTTAGCCAAATGATTGGTGCATCAGGTTTCTTAGCTACTGACCTTTTAGTCTTTTTTGTTTGTTTGTTTTCATCCACAGTCGAACCTTTCTGACGAGGGGAGCCTGCAGCAGTCGGTTCCTGGAGGCGTGAAGCTGGGGGCGGTGATGGAGCAGCTGCAGAGGCACCCAGGAGCCAAACTGGAGATGAACCTGCAGGAGAAACATTTCCTTCAAGCTCAGTTCCTCTTGGCCCATCAGGCCACAGCGGCCCGAGGGCCCAGCAGCTCCAGGCTGGACCCCCTGCTGTGTGGGGAACCGGATGGACCGATCCACCAAACCGTCCTGAACCAGACGGAGCCGAAGCAGGAGAGCCACGATTCGGACGGAGAACAGCGGGAGCCGCTGGAGCCTGAAGAGGGGGATGAGTTGGAGGAAGAGGCAGACGAGAGGAAAATGAGTTTCCAACATGTTTCCCACTTCCAGCCGTATTCCACGTCTCTGCCGTCTGCCGCGGAGCAAAAGTCTGAGCCTTCGCCTTCAGCAGTGAAAGAGGAGCAGGAGGAGAAGAACCTGCTGCCTCCTGTGGGTCAGAGCAGCTTCACGTCGCCCAACGGCCTCGCTGACTGGGGATACGATGAGCTCTTCAAACTGGTAGGCTGCACTCGATTCCAGAGTTAACGACAGTGTTCATATTTTCTATTGGTGCAGATGTCTGACTGTCCTAAAAAAAGTTTCATGAATGTTTTAACCTCTTTAAAACAAACACCTGCAGTTTCTGTTTAGGGCTGAAATTATTAACTGAGTTTGATGCAAGCAGATTTTTTTAAAAAAAAAAAGGCCAATTCCTGAAAGAACAACAATCTTTCAGCAGATTATTTCACTTCATGAAAATATATTTTTGCATGTTAAAAGTGAAAAAACCTGCCTAGGACTTTTTCATTAATATTAAGGAACTATTGACTTAAAACGAGCTCCTCCATCTGAATAAAGTTACTTATGAGTTTGTTTTGTCTTATTTCTAAAACTAGGATATTTGCACTAGAAACTAGACCAAAAATACTTGGTGATATTTAGTGTTTTTGCAGTGAAAAATGAAAGCAGAGGTGATTTTCACTGCTGTATTGATGTGTTTATGGAAATCATGAATCCAAAGCTAGTGCTGACGATGGTGATGGTTCCCAGATGTTTTTTAAGAAAAAGGTTTCCTTGCTGTGAATCGTTCCTGATTGGTTGTTCTCTGTGGATTCCCCTTGAAAAGCCTCATGTCAATATAACACATTATGATTAATGAGGCCAGCGGGTGGAGGGACAGCTGGGCTGGTGACTCTCAGCATGAAAACAGCTACTTCTGTTTTCCTTTCTTCTGTTTCCAGGGATTTATTCACAAATTGTTCTCTTTTGACCTCGTTTTCCTTCAGTTTTCAAATTTTTAATGTGTTTAAAACAGTGGAATCCTATCAATGCTTCAGCATTTAATTACTAGAAATGCACCGATCAGGTTTCTTTCGGTTGAAACCGATTTCTGATTTTCTTTCAAGTTTGAGCTCATAATTTCAATGCAGTTGTTTTTAACTGCAAGAAATAAGACGAGACATAAGTCCATAACCTGCGATGTTCTTTAAACCCCAAAGTATTGCATATTAAATAGATGTTGATGCGTTTTCTAGTCTGAAACATGGTGGGAGGTCTTAGTTTTGATGCTTTTCATGAACAATTTAGTATTTAACCAGCTTTCTCATTGCTGATTAGGATAAAAATGGCCCATTCCGGTCTCTGTTTGTTAAAATAAGTTCAGAAATAATAATTTTCAGGTATGAAAACACACTTTTTAGTGCCAGCTGTCAAGATTTTCAAAAACCATCATGTGGAATAAACATACTTCCTACTCAGTTTGCACCTTTACATTCACAGTTAATTTCCTCTTCAATTTCATACATGTAAACATCTTTTGGCTTAAACAGTTTTATATATTTATTAGAGATCTTCATGAATTATTGAGATGAACTGTTTAAAAACAAACCTCAAATCAGAAAAATATTTTTTATTGTATTTTTTTCTGAAAACTTTGTGTTGTATCGACTTTCCATTTATTTGTTGCTCTTTTATGGAATATAATTGACTAAACCTCCAAAATAACCCCAGACAAACATCGACTGGTAAATATTATTTATGAGTTGCATTCCCACATTTCAGACGTTAAATCATCGGTTATCAGTAAACATAACAGGATGTACATTCATATGTGCAAGATATTTACAAATGTGTGCATTAAAGGACCCAAACTACAAAGAAACTAATTTTGGTGCAGAACTTCATCACCAGATGTTTGTATCAGCTAAATTCCCCTGAATTGGCTCTGATTGATGCTATTTGTTTCTATATTATTCATAAAATGATAAATGATAATTCACTTTGTTTCATTTTAGTTTAGTTTGATTATATTGAGATCAAGGTGAGGAGAAATGGACTGGTGAACGATCCAGGTTGTGAACTACCTCTTACTCCATAACTCATGCTTTGATGTATAGTTGGAGATAATCTTGAAACCCTTTTATTTTTGCCAGGGAATTAAAACTATGGGAACATTTTCTGTGTTTTAAAAACACTGGGGGAAAAAAAGTCTAAAATGGTCAAAATCAAAATGAGCAGGTCAGACCTCAAAGAAAAGAGATTGACATCAACTCAGAGTTGTAGTATGAAAAAGAGCCGTATTGTAGTAATAATTGCTGATAGTTTCTGAAACCTGCAGTGAAACCACATGGTTCGTTAAATAGTTGGATGATCTTGACTTGCTGGAGCAGATTAAAGGGTTAGCTTTTTGTTTACGTCCATCTGGACTGGCGAATCGTTTTAATCAGGCTTATTAAAAGAGTGACATTAGATTTTTACTGTTTGTATTAATTCGTATCATCCATAAATTAAGATAAATGTATTAATAATATATATTACAATACACACATAATCAATATCGATAGATAATATATCCGATAAAATGTTCAATAATTCACTGAGCTGCGATGCAGAACCGCACTGCATTCTGGGGGATTTAGCTGCTTAACTTCTCAAGGCTAGCTGGGATCAACTGACTCACTCGCTCTTTGGTTACCTAGCAACTGGCGCGTTCTGTGGTTACCTAGCAACAACCTGCTGAGTAACTAACTGCCACAGCAGCTGTTTAAAGTTAAAAATAAGAAACAACAATATGGAGTGAAAACTGGTGAAAACAGGAAAGGTTACATCATTTGACTGTATTCCTTATATTTAAAACAAAAAACTAGTCAATAATTATCAATATTAATAGATATGAGACACTTATATTGTGGTGCGTTTGTCAGCCCCAATTCCTACTTTCAGCACCATTCATTACCCAACATAAGACGTAAATTAAAATACTTAACGTAAATTAAAAAACTTAACATGATATCTCTCTGAAAGAGCAGATTAAACCGTTTTCTGACCTGCATGCTGAATGCTATCAGGGCTCCCAGGCCTGCATGTGTGAAAGCTCTGAACAATTAACCACAGGCTCTTTGTTAATAGACCTGCAGTTGGTCTCAGTGGCTCATCAATAAGTTGGGGGCTGGTTATTTCGGAAAGGAACGGGATGTTTATCTACCTCCAATGGGTTTTTGCTGGAACGGTCAGCGTCCTTTATTAGAAATTCCAAGTTGAGGCTATTGGCAGAGTCAACAGCAGTTCAACCATAGGAACGCAGTGTGTGTGTGTGTGTGTGTGTGTGTGTGTGTGTGTGTGTGTGTGTGTGTGTGTGTGTGTGTGTGCGTGTGTGTGTGCGTGTGCGTTTGTTTTCCTTGTGAGGACCATTTTTCTGATACATACTACGTTGTGGGGACCCACTGCTCCTTGTGGGGAAATGCTGTTTTTGGGTCAGGGGTCAGATTTAGGACTAAGGTGTGAATTGAGTTTTGTATAAGGTTGGGGTTATGTATGTAATGGTTAGGTTTAGGTTGTAGAAATTAATGGAAGTCAATGGAAAGTCCCAACAAAGATAGACACACAAACGTGTGCGCGCGTGTGTGTGTGTGTGTGTGTGTGTGTGAGACGTGGTTTAACTCCTGAAAACTGAGAAACAAATTGTCTTTATGAGGGTCTATTAAGAACATCCCCTTCTTCAGGATGTGTGTAGAAAACACAGTTAAAGTACCAGCAGTCAGGAGGCGATGTGTATTTTACCAAGCAGTTGATTATTAATAAAAACATGGCTGTACCAAATGCTGGATGTTGATTGCTAAAAGTAACATATTTATAAAATGGTTGGCTAAATGATTACCTGGATTAAATGGTTGATGAAGTTCAAATGGCTCTTGTGATAGGAAAAAGCTTTGACGCACTCAAGTGGAAGTAATGATTAAATAAGGAAGTTGTCCGACCTTTACCTCTTTATCTAGTAGTTTTTCAAATGCATTCAACTATATTAAAAAAAGTTTTAAAGCTATTTCAAGCATTTTCTGCACACTTGGGAATTAAATGGCCTCCAATGTTTCAGATTTTTAATCAGTTGAGCTTTAAATTCAATTTAAGGGAAATTTAATGATGTAACTCGTATTAATTAAAAACTTATTTTCAAAGTTATTGTAGATAGTGATTGCTGTTGACATCTCTTGTAGCAGTCTGTGTTACAGTGAATTGGAAGAAGCCTCTGACTGAAGACAATCATAAAGAAATGTGATTGGACTATTAATATCTAGTTTTGAGAAAGTATTGAATATTGAAATAAAATCTACTGGTTATTGATGACAATGTGCCTGATCCATAAACGCAGATCTATTCAGTCTAATTCTATGACTTGCGCTCTGAGCGACATCATGGTTTATTATTTATTTTACATTATATTTATAATTCCTAATTACACTTTTTTGTTGCAGTTTATTTTTTACATGTTTGAACAATTTTGTCAACCTATTGTTTTTGTCAGTTTCTTTTTTATTTATTTAATATTTTATTTTTCTTCATACGGTAGCTAATAGTAGCTCAGTCTTTTCACAAATGATCTGTCTCATAACAAACAGTCACAACATAATGACAGTTTAAACAAATATGTTTTTGTAAAAGATACTTTCTGCCCCTCTTTTTAAAAATACTTGAGCTCATTTCATTTGATTGAGAATCAACACAAATGGTTTTACTGCCATATTCAGGAAGTAGCTAATAAATCCAGATGTAGGATAAACTTAGAAAAAAATTAACCAAACCTTAAAAAATAAATAGATAAAAGAAATCAGGTCCTTCAATGTACACTTCAAAAACACAAAATCCTACCAAGTATTTTGGTCTATTTTCTAGTACAAATATCTTAATTTTGTCTTATTTCAAATGTAACTTACAAGTAACGTTTTAGCGAGATACGTCAGCTCGTTTTAAAGTGTAAAAGTTCTGGCTCCACTGGCAGATTGTTTCATTTATAAAATGGGAAAAATGTCGTATAAGTAAAAAATCTACCAGTGGAACTAGTACTTTTTTAAAGTCAGTATTTTTACTCAAAACAAGCTGAAAAGCTACTTGTATGTTAGTTTTGTCTTATTTCAAGTGTACAAAGATTTTTTTCACTAGAAACTGGACAAAAATACTTGATAAGATTTTGTGTTTTTGCAGTGTAAAGGTAGACTGGTGGAGTTTTGCTGCATTTCAGTTAGAAAAATCAAACCATAACAACAAAATCAGCATTTCTGTGGCAATAAGTTGGAGATTTCTTTGTAGATGCGTCTTATAACGACCCGTCCAAAAATAATACTATAAAATGTATAATATTGACTCTCTTTTGACCTTTAAAGCACAACTCAAAACTCATCTGTTCAAGTTAGCCTTTTCACTTTAATTGTGTAGTTATTTTGTGGTTTTGTGTCTTGTAGCCATTTCTTTACTGTTTAATTTGTGTTTTTAATGTTGTAAAGTGTCCTTGGGTGTTTTGAAAGATGCTGTCAAATAAAATCCGTTATTACTGTTGTTATTATTATAAAACTGAGGCTCTCTGTGTGTCTTCCGGTGGCTTAATCAGGTGCTTTACTGAGGACTGAAGGACATCACTTTTACAACTGTATAACCTCTGCAAATGAAAATATTTCTCAAGTGTTAAAATGCATTGGTACTGGTTTGTTTTGCTAGTTGTGGTTAGCTTGGTTGCCTAGCAAAACAGTTACAATCTCCTGCTAGTTTCCCAGTTTAGTGTGGGTTGAGGCTTCAATGTTAGTGGAAGCAAACATTTTAAAGTGTAGGAAGACTTCCTAATTGGACAGACGGTAGTTTTTGACCAAATGTTTGCTAACTGTGTGGGGACTCGCCCAGACACAAAGTGGCCTGTTGGCGTGAGAGGAAGTTAACGCTAAGAGGAATGTGGCTGTAAATCTGGGAAACAAGCGACACATCTGGGTTTATCACAGCGATGCAGCTGCTAATTGTGTGCCAGTGTTTCCAGTTTGAATTGTTTTTACTATAAACACACGAGCTAACTGATTAATGGTTCCCAGGCTGAAAATAAATTCTGGTTATTAGCCTCAGATGACATCTTGTTGCCACATTAAACATTAAGTGAGCAGGAATATTTGTATATAACGCATAATTGCTAAACAAAGCGCCTTTGAGAAAAGTCTGATGTTATGAATGACCACAGAGGGAATCTTTAGGGGATTTAATTATGTCCAATATAAAAACATGTTTTGTTGCCTGTAACACATGCTTGTTTTAATCTACAACATGATCATCTAAACACGGGGATCACCTGAATGCCATTGACATGCTTTAGTCCGACGTTGACAAATCTCCAGTAAGGCAGAGAAATCCAGGATTTGTAATGAAAAATAGGAGCAATGTAATCGAATGAATGCTGTGGAAAAAAACACACATTCTGTGTCGGCTTTCAGTTTTAATGTCTGCATCATAATAAAGCTTTCAGAGCACTTCAGCTAGAAAATGAGCTCTCAGCAGGCGTTTCTGCGCAGTTGCACTCACACTGCCCTTACATATTTAACCTTTAATGTCTTGCTGGTTGCTTGAAGGGGGGGATGGTGATTGAGGAATAACACACGTCACTTCAAACTTCCCAAAGAGCCTGATTCGTTTAATCTCCCTCCGCTTTGTGCGCTAAAGGCCCAATTCGGATGCTTTCAAGGTTTCGCTTTTTAAAAAAACAATTTGCGGTCGAATCGAGCAGTGGGTAGAAAAAATGTACTCAAGTAACTACTTCAGCATATTTTTATTCAAGTAAAAGTAAAACATAGACATCCAAGAAGTTACTCCAGTAAGAGTTAAAAGGTACTGGGTAAAAAGTCGACTCAAGTGCTGATCAAATTATCAATCACTTAATACACATGTGTCAAACTCGAGGCCCGGGGGCCAAATCTGGCCCGCCGTAGCTTTTTATGTGGCCCTCTGGTTTCCAAATTACATCAATTAGTCCCTCCAGTTTTTCATAAATCTGCAAAATTCACACAAAATCAACAAATCCACATTCTTTCTGATTTTACTGCAAAATGTTCTCAAAATTGATGCAAAATTTGACTACTGCCTTACCTGGTGTGAGGTTAGTCTGTGTCCAATAAAGCTCAAATATCATAAAAAGTCCTTATAAATATTTCTAAATTAGCACCACATAATATGCAATTTTGATTGCAAAAAACCATAAAAACAATCACAAAATCCTGGAGGAACAGCTGTGTCTATAGTTTAATGGGTTTTATTGATAAATTCTGGCACAACCGGCCCTTTAAGAATATTCATATTTTTGATACGACCCAAAATGAAGATGAGTTTCACACCCCTGATTTAATACTTAAAAATTACATAATCAAATGGACCAAAATATTAAGTTAAGTGGAAATTTTGGTTTTTTAAGTACAAAATGAGAATTTTCTTTTTCTTCCAAATCAGTTTCTTTCAATATAAAACCTATGAAACTTTAACAAAAACTGCAGGCGTGTGTCTGTGTGGTGAATCTTTTGGTTAAAATGTGTTTGTTTTTCATTCAGTGGGTACAGAAAACAGAAATGGAGAAGCTGGAATAGTTTATGTTCGGGTAATTTGTCTTTGCATAATGTTTTTAAGATATTGAAGCAGTTGATTTGAATTTTGGGTTTAATTTTGGGTTCCAAGGATTATGACTTAAAGGATTTTTTATTGCAGTGTTTTGTGTGGATCCAAGAAGTAATAGTCTCTCCTGTAGTACAGACTAATGTGATCATTAAATAAACCTAACAGCAGACAGTCCCATCGTGTTAGCAGTGCCTTGGCTTCTCTTCACATTATTTAAATTTAATGTTCCCGCTGCAGGTCTCTGGGTTCAGATGCATCTATCGGCAGCAGGAAAGGATTTAATAGACTTCCAAGGCGGTGAAACCAGAATGTAAAAACTGGTTTTAACATGCCTTCTCTTCAGCTCTCCCCACTTTGGCTTTGTTTTTGATTTTTTGTTTTGAGGTGCGTTGTCATGTGATACGTCTTATAGCAACCGCACCCGAATGTTTCACTGCAGTAAATGTAAAGACTCTTTCAAACTGGTGAGAAACTGGTGGCATCTAGTAAGAGTCTGAATAATTAGTGTCAACAAAAAACACATCTAACTACTGCAGTTATTTGCTTTGATCACAGTTTGAATGAGGTGTAATTATTACTTGTAGACAAACAGAAATTGACTAATCTACCAACACAAAGTGGAATCTGGTCTGATCTCTGTGAAACATCACAGTAGATATTAAAAGTACCCCAGGTTTTAACTTAAATCCTTTCAGATTTTCCGTCTTTTAATTGGATCTATAACCTGTACACCTCATTAGAAAAGCAATCTTTTTGAGAGAAAATAAAAAAAATTAAAAATATATGTCTGCATAAGTGTATGCTGACTGAAAAGATGTTCGCAAGTCACTTTTTCTAAGTAAAGTCTCCGTCTTTACTTTTGCTACAAGTCAGAGTTCAGTCTCGAGTCTCTTAACGTCTGAAATAAAAATTTTCTCCTCAAATCCACAACATCTGGTTCACCTTTGACCTGGAGTCGCTGCAGGTTAGGAATCCAAACCTAAACTGTTTGTCCTCAAGCCTCAGATACCGACTTACTTTCACTCTACATTACATCAGATAAAAACAGTTTTTTATTCACTCAGCTGGTCTCTCTCTTGTTTTACTTTGAATGGTCGATCAACTACTAACAGCAATCAGATTTCTGTAGATTTACGACCCCAAAACGACACGCATGCACTGAAGAAGATCGTTGACGTCACACAACGCAGCGGCGCTCTGTTTATGGAAATAATGATGGACAGAGCCGTTTATGGATCGGTTTTATAGTGTATTCAGCTAATTAAAAGAAAACACAACCAATAGAAATGGCTTCTGTGGAGCAATGTATGGGTTTCAGTAACAGACTTATTTCATAATCATAACTTTCTGACATCGATTTTGTCTGGCTTTGCAGTTTCTGGCTTTTTCTGGTGCAGAATTGACGCATGTCTCACATCAGTGACATAAATGTCGGATAAAATGCAGCAGGACCATTCAGACTGCAGACGCTTTGAAAGAAAACAGATACGTATCAGAATTATCATATGGAAGTCCATGTCACTTGCTCCTAGATCTGACACTGCAAAAATGCAAAATCTCACCAAGTATTTCTGCAAATATCTCAGCACACGTGACAACTACCGTATTTTCCGGACTATAAGCCTCTCCGGAGTATAAGTCGCACCAGCCATAAAATGCATAATAAAGAAGGAAAATAAATATATAATTTGCACTAGTGCAGGGGTGGGCAATCCTGGTCCTCGAGGGCCGGTCTCCTGCAACTTTTTGATGCGTTTCTACTTCAACACACCTGAGTCAAATAATGAGTTCATTAGCAGGACTCTGGAGAACCTGACTGCACTTAGGAGGTGATTCAGCTATTTGATTCAGCTGTGTTGGACCAGGGAGACATCCAAGAGTTGCAGGACACCGGCCCTCGAGGACCAGGATTGCCCACCCCTGCACTAGAGTATAAGTCGCATTTTTGAAGGAAATTTAATTGATAAAATCCAACACCAAGAACAGACATGAGAGGCAATAAAAATAGAATAGAGGCAACAACAGGCTGAATAATTGTACGGTTTGCTAACGTTACATGACAAACAACAA